>NQII01001300.1:16783-28801 GCA_002778355.1 Clitarchus hookeri
AGAATGGGAAAGGGAGATAAAATATAGAGAACAGGAAAGGGATATAGAAAATGAGATGGGGAAAGGGATATAGAAAAAGAATGTTAGAGGGGGGGAGAGCAAGAGACAAAAGGGAGAGATAAGGTGATAAAGGGAGAGATAGGGTGACAAGAGGAGAGGAGAGAAAAAATGGGGAGGGGGATGTAAGGATGCCATGCTGGTTGCTAGGTAACTGCTTCCCCCTTTTGACAGGCATGTAAGAGGGAGCATGCCAGATTAGCAGAGTCGCCATCACCATCAGCTGAACTGGAAGCACTATGACTGGACCAAAAGATATTTTGATAGATGCAATACCAGATAAACTATAAAAGCTGGTAATATTATTTATACAGGAATTTTGCCTGGAGCACTGAAAATTAATTGTGGATACAGTTTATTGGTACATCGAGAGTCCACTGTATTTCAAGCATACTAGTGTGAATTCAGCCTGCATAAAAGTAACTTGATATATCATACATTAACTAAAGCTCACAGGAGTGGCAGCAACCACCAACTGCTACAATGGAAGGAGAAGCACTGCAGTTGGTAGCCTACCGTCAACACATCTGTGAAGCTCAAGAGGGACGTTATCGACTCCCCCGTCTTCACACATTTCAGTAATATGGGCGAGCCATCGCAGCCCCCGATGAAAACATTCACCTTGCCGCTCTGCACCACGTATACATTCTCATCTGCATCCCCTGCAAAATAAATGGCAAATATCTCACTGCAAGGGTGTGTATGTCAGAAACACAGAATAAAGATAAAGTAATGCAAAGTCTAATATATAGCCTAATCAACTAACTTTAGTGTTAAAATCATCTGCATCATGCCAAGAACCTTTCCTCGCAAAACATTATCCTTAAACAGCAAAATTGTATTCCCTTTGTGATCAAATACGAATATTTTCCTACAAATCCCATTCACTTCAATAAAATTACACAACTTCTGGCACAACACCAATCTTGGATAATAACCACAATCTGGGATACATTTCATGCAAAGTTTTATTTTCTATTTAAATTCAAATACATCTAGACCAATGGAAAGCACTTTAAAATACACTAGACTTTGATATTTACATTAATTGTCATTAATCATGACCTACAAGGACCAAATCTGCCACAGAGAGTCCTGGTTGGTTCGCCACTTGCCTCGAGGTTGCAGCTGTTGAAGATACTCACGATACCATTGAAACTGATTGGAAAGTGCAGAACACCATTTTCCACCTCCAGGACAGGCAGAGTGCACTATCACTGTTCTCGTCGCACAATTCAGGGACCGCTACAAGAGGCCTACCAATAAGAAAATGCCCTGGTGTGAGGGCAGCAAAGTGACATGGATCGGATGATGGTGATAATGGTTTAGAATTGAGGACAGCTTCAACCTTAGTACACAATGTCATTAACTCCTCCAAAGTGAGAATCTGATTGCCAATGACTCACCTGAGGTGGTACCTGACTGACTTCACGGCTGCTTCCCATAACCCACCTTGATGGGGACTCTTGCCGGGGGAAGAAAATGAAAATTATCGGAGTGAGCCAGAGAGAAGCTTTAAACAAGGGGAGACTTGAGAAGTTGGATATAGAATTGTTGAAGCTTCCTTGCCGCACCCACAAAATTGGTCCCACAATCCGAACAGACCCTTGTGCACAATTCTCGTTAACAAATATTGCAGAAACTGAGTGCAGTCTGTCCTGGACCATAGTTGCAGAAGTAAAATGAAAACAAGTGTGCGTGTGTTTACTTGGGTGGCAGCAAAATATAGTGTGACAAGTTATTACATACCACCTGCTTGCATGCAGGCTTAAATAGCAGGTCTTGTCGAAGTTTCTGCTTTAACATGAATTTTGGGGGGAGGGGGGGCATATATATCCCCTTAACCCCCCCCCCCCATTTCCTACACCACTGAGCGTATGGCTCCCGTACTCTTCACATTTTAAAGGTATAATAAAGTAAAAGCATGAGAATAACTCTAACAGCACCGACAATTTGGCAAAAAGTATCTAAAATAAAATACAATCACTGCTTTCCCAAGTTGGCCTTAAATACTCTGGAATAATGCAAAATATTAAGAAAAAAACTTATTAACCCTTTTATAACAAAAACCCTTTAAGCAAAATTANATTTGGCAAAAAGTATCTAAAATAAAATACAATCACTGCTTTCCCAAGTTGGCCTTAAATACTCTGGAATAATGCAAAATATTAAGAAAAAAACTTATTAACCCTTTTATAACAAAAACCCTTTAAGCAAAATTATAAATCAATTTGAAAATATCAATTTTTTTTTCGTAATTTACTCAAATTTATACATTAATGAAATATGGTCACAATTCTCGCTATTCTTTAAGAATTTTACTAAAAGAACTTAAATTGTGTTTCTTAAATATACAAGGTTTACAAAACATTTTATCAAAACAAAAAAATTGTGTACAGATAACCAGTCGCATACACTAAGGGGGAGGCTGAGCCTAGATTTCTGAAGTTCGCATTTCGCACAATAAAAAAACTCGAGGGAAACATTGCAATTGTTTATTTTAATTTTCAAAAATTTGTTTATATTGGTCAATATTTTGACTTTGNAAACTCGAGGGAAACATTGCAATTGTTTATTTTAATTTTCAAAAATTTGTTTATATTGGTCAATATTTTGACTTTGATGGGAGGGGCTGCAGCCCCACCCTGAGTGTGACAATGCAGCGACATGAGGTTCTCACCGACTTTGAAGAGGTAGGTCCCTGCGGGCAAGTTGAGAATGTCTGTGTGCTTGCACAGCTTCAAGAAGATGGGCTTCTCAAAGTGTCCAAACACCCTGAAAATAAAACTGAAGCACTTGAAAATAAGTACACAGGCAATCAAAAACAACCGCTTACAAATTAACAAACAAAGAATGATAGTGATCTTAAGTTAAAAAAAATAAAAACCGAGCAGGCTGCTACTCGACACCTTTGCAATTTTATTGTCAGAGGTCCTGGTAATAAAACCTCAATTTTGTGAATTTCTATCCTTTTCTCTACAGACTGTTGCAAAAGCTGTTTCTACTGAGAAAAAAAAGTTTTCAGCACATCCATTATNTTTCTATCCTTTTCTCTACAGACTGTTGCAAAAGCTGTTTCTACTGAGAAAAAAAAGTTTTCAGCACATCCATTATTCCAACAGCCATTAATTAGGTTTAGGTTACTGAAGGAACTCTTTGTGTTTTAAGAAATTATGTTACAATGACAGATTACTGAAATGTTTAAGATTATGTAACTATCACAACTACCATTTTTGTCTGGCATTTAACAAAGTTTCGTTGCTGCTGCATATGTGAGTGCTGCATATGTGAGTGCTGCATATGTGAGTGCTGCATATGTGANTTTCTATCCTTTTCTCTACAGACTGTTGCAAAAGCTGTTTCTACTGAGAAAAAAAAGTTTTCAGCACATCCATTAATTAGGTTTAGGTTACTGAAGGAACTCTTTGTGTTTTAAGAAATTATGTTACAATGACAGATTACTGAAATGTTTAAGATTATGTAACTATCACAACTACCATTTTTGTCTGGCATTTAACAAAGTTTTGTTGCTGCTGCATATGTGAGTGCATACATGAATTCACAAGCTTGCGTGTGTTGTGAGCGTGTGAGGAGGGGAGACTTGCTATATGTTACAAAATGTTATGTTCATCTAGTNCACAAGCTTGCGTGTGTTGTGAGCGTGTGAGGAGGGGAGACTTGCTATATGTTACAAAATGTTATGTTCATCTAGTATTTCAACAGTTTCTTAGTAATAATATTGAATAATTTATTGCTTTCAAAGATGGCATTTTACTGTACACAAATTTCCTGAGCTTGTAAGTAAGTTTCCAGTGTGTGCAAGAAATGCTGCAACAAGCTATCTTACAACACACACCCATAAATTCACATACAGCTACAAACTGCCTTATAAGTTTTATTTCTATGCTGAAAGATCATTCAACCAACCTGACACTCCACCTGTTTGGGTGTAGCAGGCAGGCCATCAAAGCTTCCCCCATAATGACATGGACGTCGATGACGANGTCGTCAACTGGGGGGATTGGAAAATACGTCTCAGTCATAGTCGTCTAACAATGGGATGCGAAAATACAATGTCCTCTAACATAATACTCGAAAATATGACATCCTCTAACACAGGACTCGAAAATACAACATCCTCAAAGTCTTTAAGGTGTCGCGTCGCAAAATTGCGGATGGAAACGGGGGATCATTACGAGGCTACTGCTAGTGTCTTTGTACTACGAGGACTGCTGGTTGTCTGCATGCATGCCTAGCAATGAAACTTTCCTTTCTTCTGGCCATCATCCCAAGTCCATCAAGTGGCGGGATAATCCAATGAATGGCCTTCCCTCAAACTCAAGCTGTTCATGCCAGAGTCAAATGCATCACTAAGGCATAAGATATTAACTCTACAAGCATACTAATTATATTGCTAGCAGCTACATCCCTCTGCCATTCACATCACCTGCATTGCAGCAGTGTTAGCTCACCTTGATGGCAGTTATACTCCAACCAATTGCAGTCAAACTTAAAACAGTTGCAATGTTACACATAATGTTTTATATAAATTTTCAGCTCTTGTAGAAAACAATTGTTTTAGGAGTGACCATTTTTGCGTCTGCGAGTATTGCAAAGGGGAAAGAAAAACAAAAACAATATTTACCACAAAATCTTACAAAAAGCATGCTCTAGATGAGGAATGATTGAAAATGTTCAGGTACGTAACTACGTACTAAGAAATGCTTGGCAATTATTGATGATCAGATAATTAAAACCGAAATTAAATCAACCTCACAAAATTTTTTACCTACATTTTCTACTATATGTTATCTACTTAGCTTTCATCTCACTGTGCAGATTTAGTAGTGTGAATTCAAGTACTTAGGATATAAAATAAGTATAAAACCACCCACCTAATACTCTGCAACATGTAGAGTGCATCTGGCGGTACCCTCTGGTCCTCGCCGCCTATATCTTCCTGCAGATACTCGGCAGGAGGCTCCAGTACCTACACACACACACACACGCCTCGTACTCTGTAAACACCTGCGGCAAGCTGTGTGAGTTCCTTGCAGGATCAACAGAATTATTTATATTTGAAACTCTTTAACAACATCCTTCAAGTATTTAATATCTCTTACCCTTATATAATTAATTGCAGAAATACTTTATTATTAAAGCTGTCATATTACAAGCTAGTTTTCTAAAAATCTTGTCATACATTCATTACACGAGACTTAATGCCTGCCTTGTTACGTTCCACTGATATTCAAATAACTGTGAAGAAACAGCAGCTAAATGACGACTGTAGAACTTCACACAAGAACATCAACAATCTGATGGAAACCACGTCGTAATTTTTTTTAAAGAGCAAAGTTTAAGAAGAAATTCATTATAACTAACAAAGGACCAGTCAGTCTTCAAGCAATCATCATCTAGCATACTACACTCACTCCTGCCAGCTTTGAAACCTCAACTTTCTTTAGCACTTAGACAAGNAAGCAATCATCATCTAGCATACTACACTCACTCCTGCCAGCTTTGAAACCTCAACTTTCTTTAGCACTTAGACAAGTCTTACAAACATCCAACAGTTAAAAACCCTTCTCGATAAGGTTGGCTTTATCTGATGGGTCACTCCATACGCAAACATCAAATAGTTTGGATTTTGATAAAAGTTTGTTCTCATGTTGTTACCCTATCCTAAAGGTGAAAGAAAACCAATTTAGATTTTTACCTATATTTTTCATATAAGAAACAACTGGGTGCTATATAAGAAGGTTTATGTAACAATTATAAAAAACGTTTAAGGTCACACCTGAATAATATCTTTGCTACAATTTTTACAGAAAAATACTTTGGCTTGTATTGATTATTTTCAAACACACTTACAGTCATTTACAATCCATAAAAACAACAAACTATCCAGAAAAACTGTTACAAACATCGTAAAACTACTGAGAGACACCCAAATGTCCTCTTCTAATTCCATGACCAGAAGGGTCTGATGATGCTTATCTCAACATGAATTCCAGGCGCTGCTTCTCGACGAGCCTGCAGCCTACCCTGGCTTATATAGCACCAAGAACATAGCTTCCCTCCTCAATTAGGAACTCAGGATGTTGCATTTTTAATTTAGCCAATCGGAGGACAGAAATATAAAACTAGTATTTTTCTTGTAAATATCGCCACATGCCACGCTGCAGTGCTTCAGGATGACAACTGCTCCAACACGTCACTGCGACACTAGGGCTGCTAAGCGGCGGGCTTGGAAACTCGTCACCACGACAGCACTAAGGCTATGTACGTGGCGAGAATACCATCAGCTGCGTCCTCCCGGATGGCGCTGCCCCAACTCGACCGGCCTCCATGGCTGCCTTGCCCAAGGCAGCGCAGGAAAACGACGTGGTGTTTCCGCATCAAAAGGCAGAACATCTGCTTCAAGTAGTTTCGTATCATTTCGCAAGAATATGCAAAAGTACGGGCATGGATTGTAAACTTTTTAGACGTGTTGCTAGGCAGGCTGTATGTAGGGGGCAGGTGGAATATTTGACGAAAATGAGATGCCCCATCTCAACTTAAGACATCTCCTCGTGAATTTAGTCCTTGATTTTTCTTAAGTTAAACTGTCTATAGTTTTCAAATTACAGTAAAGTAAGTATCCTTTTATTTATTTTTATTTAATTATGTAGTTGCAAAATTGGGAAATTATAATTTTTTTTACATCGCACTGCTTAAACAGTGTATTAACACGTAGTACCCCTTGTCACCCTAATGTTAAGGACATTCAGAATGAAATGGGATTATATAACGCACAACAGATTAAATTAAAAAATTTACTTTTTTTTTTTGTTTTTACAAAGGTCCGTGTACTCAACAGGTGAGAAAATAACATAATGGGACCACTTGTGCCCTGTAGCTATTCATCAAGAGTAGCTTTAATAAAAAAAATACCTAAAATTTTTATTTTGTCCCCCAAAACTTTTTTGGCTTCAAAAACAGCAAATATTAATTTTTTCCCAAGTTGGAGACTATTTTTCTCTAGGAAGGAAGTCTTCAACCCAGATAACTTTGGTGCAGCAGGGTGGGGTATAAAGTTGGGTAAAACAGTCACCTGAATACTGAAAGCAGATGGCCACAATATTATAAATACAAAATGTATCTTATTAAATAAATATACAGTGTAACAGTATCTTATGTAATATTTTAAATGACACAAACCTTTACAATAGACGACTTATTAAAAAAGTTACGCCTAATTGCATAAACCTTAGAAATCTGTGAAATTTGCTGGCAGTGTGTATGAAAAATGACTACCATCATCCCCTTGAGTAAGTAATAATCTAAATTGTTTTTCTTTCACCTTGAGGACAGGGTAACATAGGAACAAATTTTTTAAATCAAAATCAGTCCAGTTTCAGCCCCTTGATTTTACATCATTACATCCAATGCAAACACACATTCAAATAGAAATTGCACCAGAAATCTTGCACTGTGGTTTGCAATTTCTTGAACATTCAGCTGAAGCCAAAATACTTCACATGCAAGACTGATTGGAGGTAGCAATTCACTGTTAAACCAATCTGTGGAAACTGTTCTTGTGTTTGTGGCGAGGAAGCCAGAATTTTGTATCAAGAGTGGAGAATATCTTACTTTAATGAAATTCTTTAATTTTGAAGTGTCCCCTCTTGTGTCTCATCTATAAGGATCACTAGAAGCAAGTGTTTTGGGAAGTGGATACACACAATCAAATCAAGACTGGTTAAGGTGAAAAGAAAATATGGAGAAGCTTCAGGAAATTTAAGAAAGCTGAAATAGGAGATTGCAAAAGACAATACACAGAGATCAAAAGTGTTATCTAATTTACTAAGTTTAGTATATGAACTAAAAAAATAACTAATACTTTATCCATGCGATTTTTAAAACTGAATATCTGTGATACAGAACAGTAATGTAGGTATAACTCAAATTACTCACTGTGTGCTAGAACTAACCTGAAGTGTAACAGGCGTGGAGTCTTTCTTCAAGTGCAGTAACCGACGAGCTAACTTCATCACCATCCTTCGTTTCTTACCCTGGCCATGGACTTGCCCAGATATAGAACGCACCTGGAAATAAATAGCTGCAATAACCACGTGCATTCAGCCCAACAACTGCCAAAACATTACTAATAAATCATGGATGTGGCATAAATAATGCACATTGTCTCAAACAAAAAATACTATGTCAATTTCAAACATTCATTTAAATAAGTAGCTATTATGTACACTAATTATTAAATGGTATATTTTAATAATTTTCCTTCTAAATTATATGCATTTTGGGCTTACTCATTTTACATATAAACTGTGTGTAAAATTAGTACTTAAAATCCACTAAGCAGAACTATTTACTTATACATACAGCTGGGAGACAAAGTATGATATGTAAATACATAAGTGGTTTGACTCTTGCCAGCCATTTGACCTCAAAACTATCAGTTCAGTAATTACAGTTCTATCAAACATCCAAAGTTGCCAATGCGTAGTACGTCATCACACATTCTCATATATCTACCAGTTGTGATGATTGTTCCATTTTGAGAAGGAACAACCAACAACTCGCAGGGTTTTCCTAGAACTGCCGTTGCTGCACCGAGCTGTCCAACCCACAGCTGTTCCTAAATATACTAATAGATCTTAAAATTAAAAAATTTAGATATAAGACATTTTTCAAAGACTAAGATGGTTGAAAACATATTCAACTAAAGAATCTTGCATAAAAAGAATATTCTAACCTTTCGTAGCATTTTGCGGCCATAAAATAGCACTTTGTCCCGTTTCCTGAAGCGTGGGCGGGTAGATCCCACTCCAACAAACTCTTTCACCTCTGGAAGGAATTCTGAAAAAATAAAACGAGCAGCTTCATTAACGCCCCCATTAATCACTTCCGTATTTAATAACCTTACTTTATGTTCCAAGGCACCTTCAGGTTTTGTGAAACATTTGAATGCTGTAATTTCTGACAATACCATCAAGCTACACAGACCCACTTTCTAAAGTAGTAGAGCGATGCACGACTGAGTACACTGCAGCACATCGAACAATGAACTGCCAGGATTGAATTAAAGTGCTTCAATGGCTGTAGGCTCGCCTCATGTGAGCATCAAGTGTGTGTTGGAAGATCTCGGGTGACAAAAACTAGGAACTCTGGGCCATATGTACAGTGGTAATGTAGTCTAGATTGTCATCACTTGCAAGGTATGTGGCACGCTCCTCATTAACACATTTTCATGGGAAACACTTAGCTCACATTTGATCTCTGTTTCTCATCCTATATTCCAGGTGCATCTCTGTGCTGACCTGCGTATCAACTTTGGTAACACTTGTATGGGCTAGTTTGTGTGTAGCAAATAGGGTAGCTATCATGACTGGGTTGTATCTTTCTAAATTCTCTTTCCATTGCTTAGCATAAATTAAGTTTAGTTTTAACTTTCTCAGAGCTTCATGGTTGCAGTTCCCAGAAATTTGCTGAAGGGGGAGGGAGGAGTAGAGATGGAAAGAGGGGAGAGGAGTAGGCAAAGGAAAGGAGGAGGAGGAGGCAAAGGGGAGAGGAGGAGGAGGAGGCAAGGGGGGAGANTGCAAAAGTACGGGCATGGATTGTAAACTTTTTAGACGTGTTGCTAGGCAGGCTGTATGTAGGGGGCAGGTGGAAAATTTGACGAAAATGAGATGCCTCGTCTCAACTTAAGACATCTCCTCGTGAATTTAGTCCTTGATTTTTCTTAAGTTAAACTGTCTATAGTTTTCAAATTACAGTAAAGTAAGTAAACTTTTATTTAATTATGTAGTTGCAAAATTGGGAAATTATAATTTTTTTTACATCGCACTGCTTAAACAGTGTATTAACACGTAGTACCCCTTGTCACCCTAATGTTAAGGACATTCAGAATGAAATGGGATTATATAACGCACAACAGATTAAATTAAAAAATTTACTTTTTTTTTTTGTTTTTACAAAGGTCCGTGTACTCAACAGGTGAGATAATAACATAATGGGACCACTTGTGCCCTGTAGCTATTCATCAAGAGTAGCTTTAATAAAAAAAATACCTAAAATTTTTATTTTGTCCCCCAAAACTTTTTTGGCTTCAAAAACAGCAAATATTAATTTTTTCCCAAGTTGGAGACTATTTTTCTCTAGGAAGGAAGTCTTCAAACCAGATAACTTTGTTGCAGCAGGGTGGGGTATAAAGTTGGGTAAAACAGTCACCTGAATACTGAAAGCAGATGGCCACAATATTATAAATACAAAATGTATCTTATTAAATAAATATACAGTGTAACAGTATCTTATGTAATATTTTAAATGACACAAACCTTTACAATAGACGACTTATTAAAAAAGTTACGCCTAATTGCATAAACCTTAGAAATCTGTGAAATTTGCTGGCAGTGTGTATGAAAAATGACTACCATCATCCCCTTGAGTAAGTAATAATCTAAATTGTTTTTCTTTCACCTTGAGGACAGGGTAACATAGGAACAAATTTTTTTTATCAAAATCGGTCCAGTTTCAGCTCCTTGATTTTACATCATTACATCCAATGCAAACACACATTCAAATAGAAATTGCACCAGAAATCTTGCACTGTGGTNCCTTGATTTTACATCATTACATCCAATGCAAACACACATTCAAATAGAAATTGCACCAGAAATCTTGCACTGTGGTTTGCAATTTCTTGAACATTCAGCTGAAGCCAAAATACTTCACATGCAAGACTGATTGGAGGTAGCAATTCACTGTTAAACCAATCNCTTGAACATTCAGCTGAAGCCAAAATACTTCACATGCAAGACTGATTGGAGGTAGCAATTCACTGTTAAACCAATCTGTGGAAACTGTTCTTGTGTTTGTGGCGAGGAAGCCAGAATTTTGTATCAAGAGTGGAGAATATCTTACTTTAATGAAATTCTTTAATTTTGAAGTGGCCTCTTGTGTCTCATCTATAAGGATCACTAGAAGCAAGTGTTTTGGGAAGTGGATACACACAATCAAATCAAGACTGGTTAAGGTGAAAAGAAAATATGGAGAAGCTTCAGGAAATTTAAGAAAGCTGAAATAGGAGATTGCAAAAGACAATACACAGAGATCAAAAGTGTTATCTAATTTACTAAGTTTAGTATATGAACTAAAAAAATAACTAATACTTTATCCATGCGATTTTTAAAACTGAATATCTGTGATACAGAACAGTAATGTAGGTATAACTCAAATTACTCACTGTGTGCTAGAACTAACCTGAAGTGTAACAGGCGTGGAGTCTTTCTTCAAGTGCAGTAACCGACGAGCTAACTTCATCACCATCCTTCGTTTCTTACCCTGGCCATGGACTTGCCCAGATATAGAACGCACCTGGAAATAAATAGCTGCAATAACCACGTGCATTCAGCCCAACAACTGCCAAAACATTACTAATAAATCATGGATGTGGCATAAATAATGCACATTGTCTCAAACAAAAAATACTATGTCAATTTCAAACATTCATTTAAATAAGTAGCTATTATGTACACTAATTATTAAATGGTATATTTTAATAATTTTCCTTTAAAAATATATGCATTTTGGGCTTACTCATTTTCCATATAAACTGTGTGTAAAATTAGTACTTAAAATCCACTAAGCAGAAATATTTACTTATACATACAGCTGGGAGACAAAGTATGATATGTAAATACATAAGTGGTTTGACTCTTGCCAGCCATTTGACCTCAAAACTATCAGTTCAGTAATTACAGTTCTATCAAACATCCAAAGTTGCCAATGCGTAGTACGTCATCACACATTCTCATATATCTACCAGTTGTGATGATTGTTCCATTTTGAGAAGGAACAACCAACAACTCGCAGGGTTTTCCTAGAACTGCCGTTGCTGCACCGAGCTGTCCAACCCACAGCTGTTCCTAAATATACTAATAGATCTTAAAATTAAAA
>NQII01001300.1:29625-121337 GCA_002778355.1 Clitarchus hookeri
TGGGGGAGGGAGGATGAAGGGAAGAGGTAAAGGGAGGGGGAGAGGGTGGGAGAGAGAGTGTGTGTCGTGCAACAGAGGTGAAATTGAATCACTTGCTTCTCATGCTCGTCGGTTTCTTGTAATTTGTTGTGATAATGCTTGCTGCCATTACCCTTCCTGTTTATAAAGTAATTTTTAACTGAATTGTTTACGAATCACATACTATAATTTTAAGGATTGCCCTAATTTATTTTAAAGTCTTGTAACGTGTCGTATGTAGAATGTTTCGCAAATGTTTGAGGCAGGACAGCGTCCTGCCCCTTAGACAGTTTGCCATGCTGCGCATCCACCGCATCAACCGAAACCAGTGCACAATGCGCACAGCGTGAAGTGTAGCGCGAGTGCAGGAAAGTGTAGGGCAGTGCAGAGCAACAATCTACCACCCCCCACCCCCAGATGCACAAGGGTGAGTTATGATGGACTAAGCGAATATAAATTATAGGGCACTTAAAAAGCAATTAATGGAAAAATGAGAAAGNATGCACAAGGGTGAGCTATGATGGACTAAGCGAATATAAATTATAGGGCACTTAAAAAGCAATTAATGGAAAAATGAGAAAGACCCACCAAGCATGAGAACGTTTCAAGATGCCACTACAACCGTTTCAGTGTTTAATTTTGTTTATTTTCAAATTTACATATTTTTTTACCTCAGTTCATGCCATCCACGCTTACATTGTACTTGTTCATGTGCAAGGGAATGATTGTGTATTTATTTTGTTCATTTCTCATGCAAGGGTCTTTGTATTTAATTGTTAAGTTCCAGTAAACAAAGTAGTGCAGGGTGAGCCGTGTGCTGCCATAATTCTCGCCTCGTGACCTCGCCAGATCCAGTCGCCATCTAGTGTCTCAAGGGGTCGGTCACGTCACGCACGCACGCACTCATTCTGGGAGAACTCCACTTTTCGCACCGAGTCATGTAGTTTGCCATACTTGGAAACTTTTAGTTTAATTTCTCACCCAGAGTCACCACCCCTTCTTCCCCAGGACTTGCACCGCCTGGGTAAGCATAATTTCACAGTAAATCCAGTGGCCATTTGCACCTTTTTGCAGTTTAGCCTATCTGGCAGGCCGCAAGCCAGAACCCATACACATTATCACCCAGAGTGATGTAAAGTGTTTGTGCAAGGATAATTACACCCAAATTTTCAGACGTTGTTTCTTATTTCACGCACTGCCTTTGGGCATTACGGGGCACGGTTCCCCTACAACCCGCCTTCACTTAATGCAACGGAGTCACCGTAACAATCAGGAGGTTCAACTTAGAGCTTTTTAGAGTGAAAGGCGTAATTTCACAGTAAATCCAGTGGCGTCCTGTTGATGAAAATATGACACTGTGCTGCCTCTAACCGTTTCTTTCACGGATGTTGTAATGTAGAAGCATGGAAGACAATGGCAGCGACAGAGGAAAGTGGCTCGGCAAGTGTGTTTATAGGCAATGCGTGTGACCTTGTCCCAAGTGTAAGTAACCACCAGAGATTCAATGACGATGACCTTTGTGACAGACCAGCTGAGGCAAAGACAAGTTGAGAAGCCAAGTATAAAGACTCCAGCTGGTAATCTGAAAAATTGTGTAAACTAAAATGGCACATGGTCAGAGAGCACGAGAGAGTGCCAGCGAGTATACAATGTTGTGCTCTCTGTGCTGTTGCTCCTTCGCACTCTCTCAGACAAATTGAGAAGACCAGAGAGCATTCTCTCCGACGTCATAATGACTGTCGCAAGCGCACGAGAGAGCGCTCGCTAAGCCAATTGAGACACATCCTAAAATTGCCGAAAAATTAAATTTTTTCCAAACAGCCTACAAAAAATTGACATTTCTTAAAATTGGAACTGGCAATAACTCAAAATTTCTATCTGTATCTCTCAAAGTTACAAACCGCAGCCCATCCATAACAAATTCTGGTGCTTGTTTATTCCCAAAAAAGCATTCATAATGTATTCACTCTCCTTACTGCCCTGTAAGTTGTGGCTAAACATCTGCAACATAAGCACTCGCTACATCAGGGGTCCTTAAGCTTTGTGGTTTCGAGAACCACTGATACAACATAGCTACATCTTTCCAGACCACCAACTCCCCGCAAACACCAGCTTCAATTATAACAAAAAACGTTACAGCTACAGCATAACAACAACATTTGTATGAAAAAGTAAAATATACTAGTCTCGCTTGTCGACCCCCGACTAAACTGAAGAACCCCCCACGAGTTTATGGACTACAATTTATGAATTACTTCTCTAGAGTGCTGAACTAAGAAATACCAGTACTAGTTAATAAACTCACCTTTGTTCTTCCATTTCCGAACTAGCAGTAGGATGAGTGCCGACACAAAAATGAAGATCACTGCGACTATTATTATATAAGCGGTCTGCAACAGAGAAATTGGAGTACAAAGTAAATACTAAAATGGTAAGCAAGGGAGAAGGGACACATTTCAACAGCAATATCCTAAACCAAATTGAACACACTCGATAAAAGCTGTGATTTTAAGTTTGGACTGGATTACTAGCTGGGGGCTCCACCCAGGATGCTGAAACACGTTCACGATACAACAGAGCACACTGGCCATTCCATGCAATTATATTTTAAAGAGTAGTTATTCAGAGTGGCGGCTTTACTGAAGGAAACGTCCTAGACCCACAAAAATAGCATAAATGGGTTCTTTCTAATATTGAGGGCGTAATGATAAAATAAGTAGAACGTACTAAATAAAATAGTTAAAAGTACGAGCAATTTGTCCGCTTCCTTTGGGTCGGACGCCATGTTTGGTGGAGTAATGCTGTAGTAACGTAAACAAATGTGCATCTTGCTGTCACCTTATTGGCTGTGGATGTGTAGACGTCACCATATGTTAGTTGCAGTTGAGATGCGACGCAACGTGGTTCGTGTCGAGTGGTGTGTGTGTGTGTTACGGACGTCCAAATCCAACCATGCAAAGGTTTGTGATTTACAAATGGAGGGTGCAAGAATGAGTGTTTATGGGCGTAATATTCGGCTATGTGACGGGTGTTACTTGGACGTTTTAGTAGATCATGATATTTTGTAGAGTGAGGTAAGGTGCACAACAGAGGCAGAGGACAATGAAATTGTACCTGCCGCCTACCTAGGTGAGTTAATTCACACACTTACTGTGTGTTTTACCGTTACTTTAAAACCCTAAAATCTTAGGTTAGATTAAAAATGTAAAATAGTGATTCGCTCATTCTGGGGTTAGGTTAAGTTAGGTTAGGTTAGGAGGGCACATATTACGAAATTGGGTGGACAAATGTTGAATTGAGGTGTTTTGTATTTTTAGTAATTTTACCCCATAATTTCCCTGATCTTCATAGCCCTCCCTACTGTCGTATTTGTGGTTCATATTGGTAATACGTTAATGCGTCTAGTAAATTTGTGTTGTGTAATTAGTAGCGTGGAAATATACCACTTTAAGAGATTTTTTCTTTTATTTTCAGAAAAGCCCCGATTCTGAATTATTACCAAATTAACTCTTAACACACATTTATTTTCAAACACTATTGTACTGAAGTAGCAGTCTGCGTTTTAAACATATATTACTACACAAAGTCATTTCTTTAATAAATCCACAGTTTTCCTTATCATCCCTATCCTGATAAAAAATAAAACTGTATGCCAAAGACAGTCAAACAAAAAACACAAAACTGATTGTCGCAGAGATACGAGCTGCAGACTGCAAGCAAGAGTTGCTGAATCACAATAGGCGCTGCATCGCATGCCATCCTCCCACCCTGCTGCAACGCAGATCTTGCTGCATTGTACTGCAAGGTTTTTACACTTTCAACAACAACGCCAAACTTTTCAAAACAAACGAAACGAGAGTTATGTCATGTATGTAAAGTAAACTCCTTCAGAAAGAATTGTGAATGTTCATGATTATTAAATATTTAAACAGAGTAAACATAATCAAAACTACTTAATAGAAAATATATGCTTATTATTTATACAATATCACCTTACCTGATATTCCGCAACATTTATAGACAGGTTTTCAAAGAACGTCGGAATAAATGGATAATGTGACTTCACGTCCATTCCACTCAACTGTCTTAATACGTCCATTACAACCTATTAAATAAACTATACATTAGTATCCTTGAGAATTAAATGACATCCACATGACTTAACCACGAACTATTCTTTCAACAAGACCGTCCCATTACACAGGGAGTCGAAACACTACACTGACTTTGTGGGCCACAAATTAATGGAATAGAAAGGCTTCACCAACTGTTGAAAAATAAGAATTATTCTCATTAATAAAGTAAGCAGTATATTTTATAAACAATATAATTTTATTTTTAAATTAACCTAAGTCTCAAGTAAATTAAATTAAATGATTCTTATCATACTTGCTTTGACACTCTTATTGTATACTCAATGTGGTAGGCCAAATAACTCTTACATTTCTGAGTTGTTGCAGTGTTGTACTGAATAAATGAACTTAGTTATGTGGGTTGGTAGTATTGGGGAGTAGGAGGGCAAGTTTATGAACTGCTCCATCAAATCTGTGGACAGGTAATGGAAGACCACGTTCAAGAAACATCACATCTTATCATTTAGTCAAATTGTTTTATTTTGGAAAAAAAAAATTAGAGCTGAGCGACAGTTGAGTTGTTATGTTTCCATTGTTATAATCTTTGCTGAAGGAAGAGTTGATGTTTGCAATCTATTGCAGGAATTAAAATTTATTAAATTTTCAAATGCTGATTGCCTAAGAATAAATGGTACAAGAGTTATTTATATCAGCGACAATGCCTTTTTAAAAAGAAATAAATATGCGTAGTTAGTATTTTAATAAATGTTTCCATGTGTCCAAAAATTCATCAATGGATCAACCAGTTCTTGATACAATGGTTTAGGCATTTTTCAAATATCGGGTTGATTTTTAGCTGTGTTTGCTTCTGCGTCCTGACATATTTATGCCATTATACACAAATTCTATACTTTTCATAGCCCATTTGTAAAACTCGATGAACAAATTNGAGTTGTTGCAGTGTTGTACTGAATAAATGAACTTAGTTATGTGGGTTGGTAGTATTGGGGAGTAGGAGGGCAAGACCACGTTCAAGAAACATCCCATCTTATTATTTAGTCAAATTGTTTTAATTTGAAAAAAAAATCAGAGCTGAGCGACAGTTGAGTTGTTATGTTTCCATTGTTATAATCTTTGCTGAAGGAAGAGTTGATGTTTGCAATCTATTGAAGGAATTAAAATTTATTAAATTTTCAAATGCTGATTGCCTAAGAATAAATGGTACAAGAGTTATTTATATCAGCGACAATGCCTTTTTAAAAAGAAATAAATATGCGTAGTTAGTATTTTAATAAATGTTTCCATGTGTCCAAAAATTCATCAATGGATCAACCAGTTCTTGATACAATGGTTTAGGCATTTTTCAAATATCGGGTTGATTTTTAGCTGTGTTTGCTTCTGCGTCCTGACATATTTATGCCATTATACACAAATTCTATACTTTTCATAGCCCATTTGTAAAACTCGATGAACAAATTNGTCCTGACATATTTATGCCATTATACACAAATTCTATACTTTTCATAGCCCATTTGTAAAACTCGATGAACAAATTACTTTTTTGGAATACTTGAAAATTACAAGTTGAGAGAGTGTTAACTTTTATTTATAACAGAAAGTATTCAAAAATTCTTTGGTTGATATTTTGGGGCATATCCGCCAGATCCACAGAATTTTCGGGCAGGTTGAAATGGTAGATCAATCGATTTAACCTGATTCAACCGAAACAGTAATTTTCGAACGTCTGGTTTACATAGGTTGAAGCACCGGCGAATATTCGAATTCACCGATTGTGTAGTTGATATGGTAGCCAAACTATGTATTCTCTACTACTAATTGTTAAAAACATATTTAGTTCCACGTTACCATTTGTAAATACAGCATTTGATTATAACATTTTTACCACATTGTTATTAGCAGTTTCTAAAACGTCTGTATGGAAACTGAAATTATTATGATTAAGAGTTGTGACATTGGCACCAAATTCTATCAAATAGCCCGAACTTAGAGGAAAATAATGGCTCGCCAAAATAAGGAGGACTTCGACACTCTACATAATGTAAATTTTTCAGACTTAAATTTGTATTATCCGCCTTATCACTGGCTTAGAAGGACAAGACGTTTCAGTTTGCTCGATCCTTTTGTAGTAGGGCATAAACAGTATCATAGATGGCTACTACGAATATGTCTGCTCGCAGAAATAGGGCTCTTTAAGTCTGATTTATACTATATTCATGTGTTGGTACGATAATGTTGTCGAGTGGCATAATGATTGGTTTCAGACAAACCAACTTCACAAAAAAAGCATTTGTATTTACGGGTCCCCTCTAGTATGTGCATGGCCACTCATAATAGAATACTGCATGGGGCGCGAATATTTTATCCAGATGTTAGAAAATTCGCGTTTCAAGACTTAAACAATCGGATTGCAAAATCGCATTGAGCTTCGTCTCTTTAAGATAAAAGGACGAAGTTCAATGCTTAAAGAGACACGGTGGACCATTGTTTTTCTCTATGTTTGGGCTATTAGGTAGAATTTGGAGCCAATATTACAATGCTTAAAAATAATATACTCTGTAGTATGTGATTTGGTGATGCCAATGCAGGCTGGACACGCCTGCGCTGTCTAGCATCATGGTTTTCTTGTGACGTTTTGGTTCTTTGGTGTTTCGTGAAGGGGGAGGGCGAGCTGGCTGCATTGCTGTCTTCGCTGTCGTCGTTTCTCATTCTGCCGATGCCCCATATGGGCCAATACTGCCAGTAGCCACCCAAGCTGCCATTGACCGATAGTTAGGTTGTGGTGTTGATTGTTTATTTCGTTAAAAATTACTTTTGTAAAGATTTTCAAGTTTTTATGATGTACTGAATGCGCGATCACTTTGTGTTTAATGTGGTGTAACTGTGTGGCACATATAATAGTATTTAAACACTCCTCTATTTAAAAAGGCTAATTCAAATATTCTTTGGTGGACATTTAACCTCTGAGCATTTGAAACAAGTTCTGTGAAATAGAAGAAAATGAGCATGATAGTGAAAATCATCTGTGTCATATAGTTATCCATCCTGTCACAAAATGACTGCAGTTTATGGCACACGTCACTTAAATAATTATTTTACTTATTTGATTATGCACCTTTTCCCATTTTTAAATGTTGTTTATTTAAGAAGTCGCATACAATGGCTGCATAAGTTTACCATGCGTTTTTAGCGTGAATTAATAGTAACGTGTAAAACGACCACTGTCTGGTATTAGTTTTTACGGGCTTTAATTTATTATGTGACAAAGTTTGTATAATGTGTCCCTGTTTAAGCTGTGCTCTGAAAAATTTTAGCATGCTTACGGAAGAGTTTCGGTTTTATTCATTTACCCGTTCTTCTCGGTTCGTACATGGGTCATAACGTGTTATGCGCTCGTTGCATATTGGTGCGTGCGTGGATATATATTATTGTTCTTGAACAGTTACAAATGATGCGTGCACGGGTGCGTGGTTAAATACTGGACCTAGAGTGGTGAGGTATGTTGCAAAATGGAATGTAACCCCACCTAGAGAAATCACGTCATTTGTGTACTTTTCTTAAAATTTTAGGTGTTAAAAAATAAATTAAAAGTTTTTTTGACGAGGTTTTAAAATGGCAATTGGCTTTGAAAAATGCATTATTAAGATAGTTGTCTTAAGGTCTTAGAACATATAGCCTATAATATTTTTATTACATGAATTAAACTAGTTTTTATTCAATAAATATTTAACTTAATAATATTAAAATCATATATATCCATTTTTCTTTATTATAAGGAAATCTTTCTGTAATAAAATATTTTTTTATAATGTTGCCACTTCAGGGCTTCCCTTGAAATTATTGGATATAGATGATCCATCACGTTTGTAAAATGTAAACGCAAGAAGTCCACACGTCACCAAAATATATTTTGCGGGCGTTTGTTTTTCTTATGAAATAGTGTATTTTGTGTGATAATTCATCGCAATGGTAAGTGTAGTGTTATGTAGGATAATTTTTAAATGATTAGGTTTTGCAAATTGTATTTGAAACGTATAAACTGTCTTCGGTTACTTCCATGCATTTTCGAAATAAGTAAACACATTCCTGTACTGGGTTTAAGCAAAACATTATTTACCACTGACTGTAATTCGGCGCACATGTTGTTGCCTTGGTCACTAATTAGAGCTGTGTGTTTGACCTCCCTATTTGAACATTTTTTGCTTGTTTGTTTTTTTGGTATCCTGGCAGAATTTTAAAACATATTTAACAAGTAAGGGTGGATTACATATTTTTATGGACAGAATCATTGCGTCCATGTTGATGTAAACAATGCATTCATGCTGGGAATCAATGCTTTTAGAAGGATAATACGATTCCAAATTTTTTTTGCAGCTGTCGAGTTTGGCATTTACCAAGCTTGTGTATAGATTAGGTGGTAATTATCTAGTTTAGGGGCTTTTCTGAAAAACACAATAAAAATTTAAAATTATGATATATTTCTACTCTACTAATGATGCAGAACACGAATATACTAGGGGCATCGCTTTAAAATAAGTGCAACATATTTTAAAAAATTGAACAAGTTTGTGAGATGACTGTTTCTGACAGTTTGTTTACGTTTATGAACGAAACGTTTTATGCCAACAAAAGTTGTTTTAATGAATTCAGCATAGCTTACCTAGTTGATATTGAAGCGGCCGTAGTGTTAAAATAAGTAGAACATATTAAAAAAAACTTGCGAAATATGTTTGTTTGTGTCTATTAACGTCAGAGGAATTATACCAGCCCCCTACCTAGGTGAGTCAATTTACATTCTTTTGGTGTGTTTTACGGTTCCTTTAAATCCCTGCAATCCTACATTCGTAGTTTAGTGTAAAACCCAAACATCCTAGGTTAGTGTAAAACCCAAACATCCTAGGTTAGTATAAAACCCAAACATCCTAGGTTAGTGTAAAACCCAACAGTCCTAGGTTAGTTTAAAAATGTAAAATAGTGATTCACCCATCGTGGGGTTAGGTTTTGTTAGGTTAGGTGGGCATATATTACGAAATTAGTCGGACGTTAATGCCCTTAGTATATTCGTGTTCTGCATCATTAGTAGAGTATAAATATATCATAATTTTAAATTTTTATTGTGTTTTTCAGAAAAGCCCCTAAACTAGATAATTACCTNTCATAATTTTAAATTTTTATTGTGTTTTTCAGAAAAGCTCCTAAACTAGATAATTACCGATTAGGTCGACCGTAGTATAGAGATACTGTTGTATTAATGGAACATTGTATTTCAAGAACACCAGTTGCTCGAAAAACATAACGGGGTAATTATCCAGAGTAGCAGCTTCTCGGAAGGAAACGTCCTAGACCAACAAAAGTAGCATTAATGTGTTCTGCACAGCTTGCCTTCGCACTGTCGAATTCGGATGTCACAACTCACGGCCGCAAAAACACAACTGCACTGTCTTGCTTCTTAACTGCTACTAAAATTCAGTGACGATGACGTCTACAGACCCACAGCCAATAACGTGAAGGCACGATGCACATTTGTTCTCGATGCACATTTGTTCTCATTACTATTGCATTACTTCACCAAAAATCATGGCGCCGTACGTAAACAAAGCGGCGAACTGCTCGTACTTTTTAACTATTTTATTTAATACGCTCTACTTATTTTAACGTTACGTCCTCCTGAATATGAACAAGATAAGCTGTGCAGAACCCATTAATGCTACTTTTGTTGGTCTAGGACGTTTCCTTCAGAAAAGCCGCTACTCTGGGTAATTACCAGAGCATGCGCTCAGGAGGAGAAAGAGCATTGCTCTTTGAAAAAGCTCTTCCAGTCAAACAAATATCTAAAATGAAAAAGAATAGTTAAAGAGCAGAAGCACTAACAAACCTTTTTTTAAGTGTAATAATAAATTCAGCAAAGTGCAGTAATATTGAATATTCTGAAGGGGATAAAAAATGTCGGTGATAGGTTAAATAGCTACTCAAACATGTGTGAAAGCACTACATTTGTCAGATTTTTAATTACTTAAACGTCACGTATGAATGTACAAAACCTGCAAAAAATTTTCTCCAATGCTATTTAAAAGAACTACAGACAATTCTTGGGTACAAATTGGCTCATTCAAGTGGCAGTCTGCTGAGAGATGAATATCAGTATCATAGTAATTCCCTGCCTGTCACTCGAAGATCAAATGCTATAGAACAACAGAACGCTCCAGCGGGAGCGAGCAAACGGACAACTGAATCTCTCTGAAGAAATAAGCAACATAGATATATTACATACCAAAGTTGTAAAAATTATCATAATATTTATAATTATAACTTTAAGAATTATTTCAAAACTGATTTGAAGTATTACGAAACATTATCACTCAACCAATCACATGAAATATATAAAGATAGATATCAAAAACAAAGCGAAAACCACTGTGATAGAATTTTACTAATGATATGATATCAATGGAATAAGTTACCTAAATTAATATGATCTGGTCTGAAACTCCTTTCATCAGTAAAGTTACAAGTTAATGAAATTATTTTTTATGCCTTATCTGTTGGATGCAAACTTCTCCAACAGCTGTGTTGTGAAGAAATAGCTGGCCACTACGGTCTCCTGCCGCCGCGCCATTCCAGCAGTTAGTACCAATTTTAGTGCCTTATTATCTTGGAGATGTTTCTCTGGATCAGGTTTTCAATTATTCCTCATGAAATTTATTTTAAATTTAAATAACATTAAATTAAAATTTTTTGTTTACTAATAATTTTTTTATTATAAGCAATTTTTTTTTGTTAGGAATTATTTTTGTTCCATTACACATGATAAGTTATATTTCCCCAGAGTTATACTTGACCACAGCGCAGTAAACCATTTACGCTGACCTCCATTTAACACTACATGTGTGAGGGGGCAGCTCAGCTCTCTGATCCCAATATAACGAATAAACATATTAAAATACGTCTTCATGATGTCCAAACTTGAACAATTCAAAAGAAACTCTAGAATTGGTATACTACACAAATTTCCACTTTTTAAATCAAAGTTTAGAAAAATCACTTTATGTATGTCATGTTAAGTTCTTTCCTACATATATCATGTATCACAAGCCTTTTTTGTTTCTGTTATAATAAAAGTATCTTAAGTTAAATTTTTTACCTTTTTTTTAAATTTAGAAATTATAATGTTGTATTTATAATTAATACAAATAAAAGCAGAGAGAAAATAGGTTTGTTGGCAATGCCTAGTAACAAATAATTTGTATGCTAAATGTCGTTAAACTGAGTGTATGAATGTGGTGTGTCGGTGTAATGTTCTATACTTGGTTGAGCTTTGTTTGTATGAGGCGAAGGTATGGCCTGGAAGTATAACTTTTGCAGGGCTTCAGAAAAATTGGAAGTAACCATGAATGGATTATAGTTTTAATCCTGATTTTTCTCACAAACCCTTCCACTTGCGTAGCTATAGTTTTTATATGAAAGAGTTAAAAGTATTGCTTTTTCCTAGTGCTAGAACTTTGCTATAAAATTTAAAAAATGCAGGAAATTTTAAAATAGCCTTTTTTAATTGCAGTTGCTAGCAGAATGCAATTCTGAAGCCTACGATACTATGATACACAAGTGCTTAGAAGCTTTACGCAAATTGCGTGCAGATAAAGAGAAGTATATGTCACCGCAATGTGTGACAAACGTTGATAGTATTTGTGAAGCACGTTTGGTGTTTTGTCGGCGGCTGTGGTGTGGCCTGCTCTGCACCAGGCAGCAGCGGCCGTGCGTAGTCACGGCCTGACATACTCTGCTCCATGTGTTTCCAGCTCCTCCGTGCTGACGTTCAAGGCCGGGAAAGCAAAGCGTGGTAGACTAAGAGCAGCCGGAGCTGTAGGATTTGGTGCAGGTATTGGCTAAGGGGAGGCAAGTGGATGCCTACACCGTAGATTTTGAGAAGGCCTTTGATCAAGTGTCCCACTGGATTTTGATGTAAAAAGTGGATGAACTACTGGATGATAGTAGGTAGTAGATTGGATTGCTGATTTCTTGAGGGGAGAAGAATGGGGGAGTGCTTGTTGGAGGAGGGCGGGGCTACACCAGGGATCCACAGGGTACTGGTGCTGGGCCCCTTGTATTTCACCATTATACTTAATGGCGTGGGGATAGTGGTGGGTGGCATAGTGAGGCTGTTTGCGATGATTGTGTGCTGCATGCACAGGTGAGTGGGGATAATAAATTGCAGGGCGTACAACAAATAAGATGGACAGAAAGTAATAAAATGAAGATTAAAGATGTTTGCTAGGAAGAGGGGGAATACAAAGGCAATGCAGGAGAAAGGAGATTCTTCATAGTACAAGTACCTGGGGTTGTGATTCAGAGTGATGTAGGTGGCAACAGCAAGNGGCAATGCAGGAGAAAGGAGATTCTTCATAGTACAAGTACCTGGGGTTGTGATTCAGAGTGATGTAGGTGGCAACAGCAAGAACAGTGCAAGGTGTCATAGGGAAGAAGAGCTTTGGGAATGCTGGGAAGGATCTGGAGGGGGGCGAAGGAGAAGGCTGATAAAGCTACTATCAGACTGATCATAGAATNTTGGGAATGCTGGGAAGGATCTGGAGGGGGGCGAAGGAGAAGGCTGATAAAGCTACTATCAGACTGATCATAGAATATGCAGCCGCAGTCTGGGACCCGTATGTGTAAGGAGGTACGGAAGTTGGAGAAGGGCAGCGAGGTGGGTTAAGGTTAAATGGGAAAGGCCATGGCGAGAAGGTGATGTTGGGGTGGTGTTCCCTCAGGGACAGGATGGTGAATAGTGTGGGAGGATGGGGGAAGTTAGGTGGNAGAAGGTGATGTTGGGGTGGTGTTCCCTCAGGGACAGGATGGTGAATAGTGTGGGAGGATGGGGGAAGTTAGGTGTGCATTTAGCCAAGGGGCTGTACAGGGGGAGAGGTGCAAACAGTAGAATGTTCCAGAGTTTGTGGAGGAGGACAGAAAGGGGAAGGCACTTCATGCTGGTGAGGGAGTGGATNGGTAGCTGGAGAAGGGCAGCGAGGTGGGTTAACGCTAAATGGGAAAGGCAGAGGCGAGAAGGTGAGGACGAAAGGAAGTTTTGGCCATACTTAATGATGTTGGGGTGGTGTTCCCTCAGGATGGTGAATAGTGCGGGAGGATGGGGGAAGTTAGGTGGGCATTTAGCCAAGGAGCTGTACAGGGGGAGAGGTACAAACAGTAGAATGTTCCAGAGTTTGTGGAGGAGGACAGAAAGGGGAAGGCACTTCATGCTGGTGAGGGAGTGGATTGTGTTGTGGGAGGAGTTGGTTATGGATGGTGGAGGGGTTATGTGATTTAGGAAAGGACTGGAGAGTGAAAAGGAATAAGGGTAGTTAGCCCTTGCCATAGGGTGGTAGCCCAACTGCAAGTTTCAAATAATAATAATTATTATTATTATCGTTAGTACNAGTTAGCCCTTGCCATAGGGTGGTAGCCCAACTGCAAGTTTCAAATAATAATAATTATTATTATTATCGTTAGTACTACTACTGGTTCCATTATTAAGCGAAAGGGGAAATATTTCAGGTCAGAATGTGCAACTTGCTGCGACTATTCCTGTTTACGTCTTCAAGTGAATGTCTGTGGAACAGAAGAAAGTGAATTTATGCTCTGTAGAGAATAGGACATGAAAGTAAAAAAGACAGTCACAACTTCATGTTTCAAATACAGGTCCAAGAAGTATGGAAGAAGAAAGAGTTGGCACACCGAAATTAGGCGTTGTCTGTTTTAGGGCCACTAACAATTATTTCTTGCAAACCACTTAGAACTTTATTTCTTAATAATTTACCAAACTTTTATTTTGAAAATTTTGAATAATAACAAACTGTTTGTATGACAACATTATGGGCTCATTCTAGTGCATCACATTGTCAATTTTGTCTCAAAAAACATTTTTCTTTTCAAAATTTTTAAAATGAAATAGTTTTCGTCCCTGCAGTTTGACATCCTTAGCTACAACTTATGCTAGGCAGATAAAAATATGAAAATAATTGTCACATTGTGAACAGTAAGGAACAACTGTAATGTTTGTGAAAGGAACAAAAGTAGACAATTAAGAAACCAGAAGTTTGTAAAAGTATTTGCTGGTGAAGGTGAACATTTTTGCACGTAGTTTGGGGTTAGAATTGTTGTAATAGAGCGCTCAAAATCTTATTACAATCATATTTTCATACATGCGACTGTTAAAGAATCCTTTATAAAGATTTCGAAGTAATGCAAAGTAGAATAGTTTGAAGCACAAAATTGAATAACTGCTGGTAACTGTCAAGGAAGTTCAAATAATAATTTAATTTCTGTAGAATTTGGCTAAGACATTGGAATATATTGCCAAATATAAATATGAATGTTTGTTTAATGATTTTTCTGTCACAAGATTGAACTATGTTAATCTAAATTATTTTATTGAAGTGTTTTTTAGTTTACTGATAAATACAAATTTGTATAAGAGTTGAAAATGTGCTAAATGTGTATGTTGCAGGTTCTAATTGCAGCGGCGGTATGCACAAAGGCCGGGAAAAGTAAGTTGATACTGACAGTTTGTTTTTATGATGGGAGCAGCACAAACTTATTACTTCCTCCCCTCATGGGGACCATAGGCGTGCGCAAGGTTAGGTAATTGGCGGTGCAAACCACAAATAGTATATGCTACATTAAACCCATTTATCATTTAGTTGTTGTTTCAAACACATCCGCTGAAAATATTAAATTGGTGGGATTCTTTTTTAATTTCCTAATTACATGATGCAATGGGTGGTGCAGCTGCACGCCTATGGTGGGGGCCACAGTGATGTAGTGGTCAGAGTACTCCCTTCCCACCGAGGCGAGCCGGGTTCGATTCCCAGCAGGGTCACACCCGGGTTTTCGCACGTGCATGCCGGGTGAAGCCGCTGGTTGGCGGGTTTTCTCTGGGATCTCCCGTTTCCCCCACTCCTTGTATTCCAACGCTGCTCCACGCTCACCTTGTTTCACCGNCGGGTTTTCTCTGGGATCTCCCGTTTCCCCCACTCCTTGTATTCCAACGCTGCTCCACGCTCACCTTGTTTCACCCTCAGCTGCTCTCGGGACTTCGATGTTAAGAGCCACCTAAATCTCTGCATTCTTCCCCTTGAATGCTGGAGTCACAAAGACCCAACAATCGCTGCACGACAACAAACATCGCAACCACGACACAAGAGTTTGTAACGTTNCGGGTTTTCTCTGGGATCTCCCGTTTCCCCCACTCCTTGTATTCCAACGCTGCTCCACGCTCACCTTGTTTCACCGTCAGCTGCTCTCGGGACTTCGATGTTAAGAGCCACCTAAATCTCTGCATTCTTCCCCTTGATTGCTGGAGTCACAAAGACCCAACAATCGCTGCACGACAACAAACATCGCAACCACGACACAAGAGTTTGTAACGTTGGACTCTACAGTTACAGTGCTGACTAAATTGCCGACTACCTGTAACTTATCACTCGACTAGCTCAGAAGTAGTACACAAGACTCATTAAAATGGACGCCGATTAATTAAGAAATAAGTTCAAGTTCCAGAGTATTGTGTTCTATACTTTATTTATCATTTAGTGACACAGTTCACATACGAAGTTCCGGTATGCAGAGTACGAACTGTTCACAGAAAATAACATAATACGTGTAGGTACAGGCTTAACATTATTTTAATAAAAGTGTTCAACATTTTCAAATACTGAAATTATTTATTTTACTTTAATTTTTTTCTAATGCTTATTAGTGTAAAATAAAAATAAACAAATTTGTAAAATATTTATTTTTCTAATAACTTTACAGTATCCCTTGGCCAATGCATGAATAAAGTGATCGGGCTCTTGGAATTATTAATTTTACATATGGCAGAAGAATACAGATTGTGAGTACAAGTAGATCTTAAGCATGGCTTTCGAAAGTGCTCAGTTTACCGTGAACTGTCTGTGCAATATTTCACTCAGGCATGTTGGGGGGGTTTGCATTTTGTTGTTAAGTAAATTGGAGCTCCTGCTCAACATAAACCTTTCATTTATTGTATAACAGGTGAGGCAGGTGTATGTTCAACTGATTTCTCTACTGATACACTTTTATTTTCTTTTAGTTTCGATGGATACTGATCTTTGCTAATGAAAGCTCTACGATAAGAAACAAGTCATAATAAAATTATAAACTGTGATTAAATTGAAATGAGCGCAAAGTGAGGGGAGCATTGTGAATATATGCAGTTTTTTCACCACAAAATGTTCTCCGTCTACATCTTGATTCAGGTTCCTGGCACCAAGGTGTTGTGTTGTGCACTGGCGATTATCATCTTGGAAGTATTTAAATATTTATCTTGCTGGACCTGAATATTAGAAAAGTGTGTATTAGCAAATAAAATGTTGAATGGTATTTTTTTTTTNAATATTTATCTTGCTGGACCTGAATATTAGAAAAGTGTGTATTAGCAAATAAAATGTTGAATGGTATTTTTTTTTTAACAAACAGGACATGTTGTAGGCTTGCTTTTGCCACCAATTGCTTTGCCATACCACAACACCATCACAAGAACTTTTGCCGTTATAAATGGCAAGAAGACCCGTCCACTTACTNAATTGCTTTGCCATACCACAACACCATCACAAGAACTTTTGCCGTTATAAATGGCAAGAAGACCCGTCCACTTACGTACCGTAGCCTTTTTCCCTGGTCGTAGGGATTGGAAAGGTCAAGGTCGTGTTTTCTTACACTGTGATTGGCTCTCAAGACCTCGGTTGTTCAGAGCCGCCCAAGTGTCTTCACTCGCTCTCACACTGTGCGACATCTGAAATGTAAATATTTATAATTGTAGAGGGGAAGTACCAAAAAATTATNTTCACTCGCTCTCACACTGTGCGACATCTGAAATGTAAATATTTATAATTGTAGAGGGGAAGTACCAAAAAATTATTAGGTTCAGTATAAAGTTGGTAAAATGTAAACATTTTTTAAAAATTAACTTCACAATTTGCCTAATTTTATATTCCAGTTGCATGTCATTGGAAAAAAGTATTGTGTAAGTTACCATGAATTTTCTTGGATTATCGAGTTCTGTGGTTTAAAGGAAGAAAATTGTGAACTGTTCTTTTAAACAAATTTCAAAATATCATAACTATGTTCATGAAAAGCATTTAAGCAAGTTTTAAGATCTGTTAAAAAATATAAGAAATATTCCAGTATCATGTAACTCCATTGATCCACAATTTCAGCATTATTGTTTTTAATACTTGTATGAAATTAAATTATCACCTGTATTATTCAAAAATGTTTTCAAACAAAGTAAGTGTTAACATGGAATTTTGTAGAAATTGATAGAAAGTTTAGGAAAATTTTGTTGGTAAAGAGTATTGTGAAAATTTCCCAATTTAAAAAAAAATGTGTTTTAGTATTGTAATGTAGTCTTCATACAGAGAGTAGATTGCCCGCCACATATGCATTTGTTTGCGTTTGTCTCAGCGATAGTTTCGCGGCAGTTTGTGGAGATGACAAAGGCCCGCATAGAGGGCTTGCTGTCTGCGTTCCCGAAGCTGATGTCGACTGGTAAGCAGCACACGTTCGTGGAGACAGAGTCGGTGCGCTACGTCTACCAGCCGCTGGAGAAGTTGTACATGCTGCTCATCACGACGAAGGCCAGCAACATCCTGGAGGACCTGGAGACGCTGCGGCTCTTCTCCAGAGTGGTACGTGCTCCGCCTGCTGTCTGAAGCCGCTCGTGTGCGAGGCCTGGCACGAGAAGTCTTAGCGTGGCTAGCATCTGGCAATACATGTNCCTGCTGTCTGAAGCCGCTCGTGTGCGAGGCCTGGCACGAGAAGTCTTAGCGTGGCTAGCATCTGGCAATACATGTCAAAGTCAGGCAAATTTTTGAGGAATTTACATAAACTGGTTAGAAATGTATTTTATAAAAAAAATTAACTTTTATAGTTATTGTTCATGTGCGATCTTTGCACATCTTTTTTATAGTATTTTGTAAGTATTTGTATANAATTAACTTTTATAGTTATTGTTCATGTGCGATCTTTGCACATCTTTTTTATAGTATTTTGTAAGTATTTGTATAGCACAGAAAAGCTTCCATAAGGAAATGTAATATTAGTGCTACCACAAAATTAATAATTTTTGAGGCAATAACATTAAAGTAATTTTAGTTTTTGCAGTATAACAGGATACCTGGAAAAGTCGGGGAAATGTTAGGGAATATGTATCGCTAGCTGCACTGAATCTTATGTGAGAATATCGGGAAACTTCCACGAGAAAAGTGGATGACCTCGGAATATCTCGGCTAGCCATTATTATAATCATTTCATCTCATGAACGTACGCAGTTTTAAAGTAGTGGCTGAATAATAAATAGAGAGTTGTTTGTGTAGTTGGGAAGGAATATATTTAAAACTGGACCTGAAAATTGAATGAACTCTTGCAGTGTGTGTAAGAGTATTTGACAGACGCCGGTGCCTTTCTCCTTGCAATATGACAGCCAGCTCGTGCGTGCAACGCCTTAGAGGATACGTACATGGAAAGAAAACTTACCAATTTCCAATTTTGTAGCTTTTAAAGCGCAGAAAATGTAGGAAGCAAGACACAAAAGCAATAACCCTTGATAATTCAAAACAGGAAACACACTCAGAAATAACACAAGGCACATGAGAATTTATATCCTTTGTTTGAAAGCAACCAATAAAACATGCTAACTACTGATGACACTACATTACCATAGCACATTTTAACTGGAAAAATTATGTTTATTAAATGGAATCTTAGTTAGTTGCAAGTGAAAAATGTTGAAATTACCATGGAAATTAAAATCAAAATCATTTTGACTTCTCACCTCTGTTTCATGAGCCATATTAAATTTCAAATTACGTGACCAAATAACTGATACTGAAGTTTTTGACTTCAATAAAACAAAATTATCAGAGTCTTAAATTAAGATGCTGGAAATCATTACACCTAGGCTAGCGTGCATGATATTATGATTAATCTCAGACCTCTGGAAAGCCCTAGGTAGTTAAAACTGTATAACTTGCAAATAAAATATTGGTAATAAGTTCCAGAAATAATTTAACTCTTAATGAGAAATGGGAAAATTCAGGGATGTATGATAAGATGGTAGCATAAAGTCTTTAGGTATAATCATCTTTCCAAAGTGGTGTCTGCAGTATCGGTTGAATAAAAATCTACTCAAAATCTAAAATCTGGTGTTTCATGCCTCTTGCTTGTCCACGCACATTTACAGAACTTTGAGGTGCCTCTCAACACCTCTCCTAGGCTCTCGACACCTCTCCTAGACTTACGCTGGCCAGTCGCGGCAAACATTTACTTGAAAATTGTTGTACAAAAATTATGGTGGGCTTCCTTCCATCATGTCTGATTTGAGATTCCTGGGTTTCACACAAGGAGACAATAACCTGGAAAAATAATCTAAGATAACGTCAATAGTAAAAGTTCATTTCTCTGAGGTGCAAAATAAACTTACATACATACGTTTTAAATGTACTGCTGGAAAGAGAAAATAAAATTACCTTAATTTTCTACCACTCAATTTAAACTGCACGCTGTAGTAAAATTATAAAGAAATTTAAGAGAGGTTTTCCAAAAGATACAATTCTAATCAAACTGAATGAAATGTAATTAAACAAAAAAAAAGTGATAAAATAAAAATATACTTACTCAGTTCAGATGTAAATAAATAAACGTGTGTGGGAGGATACTGTCTCACCACAGACAGCACAATCCCCCCCCNGGGGGCAGGTAACACTCTTTGTTGGTTGATTTGAAAAGTGCACAGTTAACCACAGACAGCCTATATCAGACTTGCATAAGCATGATTGCTGGTTCATGAACATACGAGAATGCTGCTCTTTTAAAGTATGATGTGTTCAATAGCTTTATTGTTAAGAAGAGTTTCATCTCTGTATGTGTTGGTAATTGTAGATAGAATTCTGGCATGGTGTAACAGTTGTGGATTGTGATTTGAGCGGCAGACCAACCATGTTGGGGGTGACAGATTCCAGAATACTGCCATAGCATGGAAGAGTCCGAGATAGCGGACAATGCCTTCAACCTCATCTTTGCGTTCGACGAGATAGTTGCGCTGGGGTACAGGGAGAGCGTGAACCTCGCCCAGATCCGCACGTTCGTGGAGATGGACTCGCACGAGGAGAAAGTCTACCAGGCCGTCAGACAGGTAGGTTGCAACAGAACTCGTAGGGTACCATTAGTGGGCATCCTGCTGCCAACTGCGTATGAAGGCGCAGGGAAATATTTTATTCAGTAAATCCCGTAACACCAAAATGCAAGAGAAAATTTAATAATGCAGGTTTGAAAGAAGTACGATATGTCTTTGGAAACCCTTGTAATGTCACGGGACATGCCAGGTGGGGCACAATTTGAACATTAGGCCCAGAATAACATGCAGTGAAGTCACTGCAGCGGCACAAAAGAAATACTTTGCAACAAACAAGCAAGAACGAGATAAGAATTTCAGTATTGATTGTTCTTTGTTCGAAAACACTCTCAAGCATCGATCATCTACTAGGTTCTGTTACTGTGACTTGACGAGGACATTGCCTACCATAAGTATCTTCCGAAAGCTCTTATTGCACCACCGAAAACTGCCCAATCGGGGCGTCACATGATGCAATCATCTCTAGAAGTATCACAAACACGCACTGCAGTGACTGGGAACCCTCGCAACACGGGTGTGTATTTCATCACTTCAGCAGTGTCACTAGGCATTCTACCTACATTGCAACAGCCAACTACGTGTCATCAGCTTACTGGTAAGAGGAAATTGTGTTTCATCACCTTATGATAATCATTGCTACTGTCAAACAACTTGAAATATAATTATAAATTTAGAAAATCGAAAATATTTATAAAATGAATACTAACTGTTAACATCTCAAAGTTCTAGGTACTGAATAAATTATTTTATTTACCAAAATTACAGAAAAAATAAACATTTCCTGCAGATTCCAATTACTATTGCCCGCATCATTACAACCTAAGTTGCTTGTTACTTCAGTTCCATATCTTAGGTATTTATGCAACATGTTTCTAACATTACAACATGTTGGAACTTGTTTTGTGATTAGTTGGGTGTTTCCTTCTTCAGTTTTTGTAGAAATTGAAGTGTATTATACAAGGTTCTAGATTTTCTGCAAACTTTCAAAAATATGCCATCAGTTTTCATTAATTTGAGATGCATAGTCATAGACATTGATAATTCGACCTGTTCGTTTATTTTAATGGTGTTTTCACAGATAGCTCTGTTGTCTTGTGTTGTAAAATATAATGAAACACAATAGTATTTATTGATTTATTTTCCACTTCTGAATGAGTTGTTAAATTGTTATTCGTATATTTTGAAACATTGGTGAAAGAAGTGCTGAGGTAAGTGGTCCGTGTTAGGTCTGCTAGCGATCTGTGGTAAACTAAAATTTGAGAACCAAATATTTCATCCNGCTGAGGTAAGTGGTCCGTGTTAGGTCTGCTAGCGATCTGTGGTAAACTAAAATTTGAGAACCAAATATTTCATCCAATATATCCTTTAACACCAGAATGCAAGAGGATATTTAATATAGTATGTTTGAAAGAAGTCCTACATATATTTTGGAATCCGTGCTACAATTACCACTTTAGTGGCATATTTGATATATTTGAATGATTCTCGCACTGAAACTTGTTGGCACATACCTGTTTTGTAATCAGTCCGGTGTTCACTCCTTTAGCAGTTCTGTAGCACACGATGTTGTGTAATCAGATTGTTTGCGTACTGGAAGATTGTGTGTGCAGACATGTTTATTTCTTTGTATTTGTGTGCTGTACGGACGTAACCACAGTCTGGCATCCAATAAGGGATATTCATAAACAGCGGTAAGTAATGTAATAAATTAATGGTTACTTCCCAGACTCAAGAACGAGAGGCGAAGAACAAGATGCGAGAGAAAGCAAAGGAGCTGCAACGACAGCGGATGGAAGCGTCAAAGAAAGGGGTGAAAAGCCCAGGTTTTGGTGGTGGGGGAGGTTTCGGAGGCGGTACGGGCTACACCCCGGCACCCGTGGTGGGCGACACCGCTACTCTACCGTCAGACCTCAAACCAAGCTTCACTACAATGCAGTAAGTTGGAAGTGATTCTCTACTATTTCTGATAATATAAATCCTCAACAATTTTTTGCGGGTTTACTTTTTTATGCTAATTTATACCCGTGTGTCATATGTAAAACATTGCCATAGAAAACTTTCTCAAAAAAAGTTTCCGTTTCACTGCTCTAAAAGTTATACTGTGCTGTATTTACTTATCACAGATGCAACAGTGCAAATCCCACTTGCTTTTTGCTTTGTTTTATCAATGCCTAACATATAAGTGTTGAAGACATGCGCCAAACTCCTCAGAATTGCAACACATTTACACTACTATAACATAAGACACTAGACTGCAGCTTCTTCATAGTCGCCGACTCAATTTGCAGTACGGCACGTGCGACAGACGTGTCTGCTTTTGGTATGTGCCGCAAACAACAGAATACAAAAAAAGTATTCTCACTTAATTTGTTTTTCATTTAATTGCTTTGTATTTTATGTTAACTGAAAAACTGTGTTAATGCAAGTAATTGTCGTGAATATTTTTTAGGTGAATGCGAGCTGTCTTGTCACTTGTTTTCTGCAACAGTTTTGTTTTAAGTTTGCAGTTTGTGCGGCAGTGTGTGTGCACGGACTCTGTTGCAGAAAGCCGTCGGTGTCCACAAAGGCGATGAAGCTGGGCACCAAGGCCAGGGACGTCGAGTCGTTTGTTGACCAACTGAAGTCTGAGGGAGAGAAAGTTATTGCACATTTGAGCAACAAACCAGTTACCAGCTCCAAAATACCAACCACCGTCGAGAACGTTAATGAGTGAGTGCCGTCACTTAATTGTTAATAGCTTCATAAAACATCCAAAAATGTCAGTGATTTTTGTTAATTGTTATGAAGTTTTAATTGCATTATCGGATGGCTTTAACAGACGTTGACTTTTCTAACTAATAACACTGTAAATATTCAAATTATCATTACAGGAACCTGTAACAATTACAAAGGTCATCTATGTTAATGTAAGGTATACATTATAAAAAGTAGACAGAATGCACAAGTATGTACTCGCAGGACGGTGCTCGTGGGTAGACATGCACACTCAAAGGCAGGACAAACACTTTTTCCATGCGGGTGTGCATTCATGACGTTTAGCTGTATTGGCCAGCTTCTTCAGGCGGCAAGGGGTGGCACACTGCATGCTGGTGAGCTGTGGACGGCGAACGGAGAACCTAGTGGCCAGGAGGCAAACTAGGACGAAGCAGGAAGTTGAGATGTAGAGGAGGGGTTATAGTATGTTTAAGCCAGGTGTCTGTCTGGCTTTGGTGATGTATTGGTGGGTCAGTTCCCAGCAATGCATTCCTGCACTATTATCAGGTGTTGACACCCTTACTACTCTGGTTCTGCATGTGCTGTAACTGTCTGTAAATGCGCATCTTCCCCAGCTATGGATTTGTTTGTCCGATGTCATGGAAGGAGCAGGGTTGTAGAAAGTATTCTTACGTGTTGACATTTCAAGACATTGCTGCGGGCAACAGTAGCACACAGTCTTTCCTAAACCATAACGATTATTATGATTGTCCTACTCGACAAAAGTTTTTGTGCAATGTTCTTGCTTTCTGAAGTATGCGAAACACAAATACACTTAAATTTTGATTAAAAAATTGGATTTTGTTAATTTTTTTAAAACCTTTCAAAAGGTAAATTTTAATGGTATATTTTACAGTGTGTTTTTCCTCATTAATGTGCAACATAAATGGTACTTTCCTGATAATTTTGGTAGTGTATGTACTAGTTTGTAAAATGAGTTGTGCATGTCGTATAGCCTGTACCACCCACTCTAAGTAACTATGGATTAAATTTATTAGGGCCAAAATTTTGTGGTGTTATTTTAAGGCAAACTTCGGTGTTATTGGTTTTATTATGAAAGACCTATGAATTGAAACTTCATAACTAAAATTGTACATTGTTAGAACCAAAATTGTACTGTGTTATTTTAACACCACTTATTATTAAAAGTTGTTGGTCAGTTAATAATTTATTCTTGTATGCATATTTGCATTAACATTTTGTAGTTTTTATGCCATTGCATAAACAAGAGAAAGCATTTTATTTGAACTAAGATAACACCGAGCATTACCATAGATTAAAAAAAATTTTATGGGTTTTTTCTTGTTCTTCTTCCTCCTCCTCATTTTGATGTTATACGTTTTGAATTTTTGTCGCAATTTTACATGAATGGCTCAAGTATGGTTTTATAGAAAAAACACTCTATCCTGGAAATTGAACTACAGTATTTTTATATTTGCTTTTACAATGTTGCTATTCATTAAATTATGATTTTAATTTTATTCACGCAGAATAATATATTTACTGCCATCAATCACTCAGCCGAAATGACAACAACTTAAAATTAATATTTTTTCTTCCCAACATCTGAAAACTTAAATTATTTTTAATCACTTGCTTTATACATTTTTGCATACAAATTGTCTGTAATGGTTTTAAAAGTAGTATATTTTTGCAGAATTTATTTTGGGTTTTAAGTTTTAACTGAAATTACTGTTTTAGACAGTGTATTAACTTGCATTCCGGTGTTATTTCAGTTTTATCGCTACGTATTTGCCATGTGATTCTGGTTGTGTACATAATTTACTCAAATCACTACATAATAAAAAAAACTAAATAAATGAGACATGTGAGTGGAGGGCATCTGAGACTAATAATAATAATAATTATTATTATTATGCAAACGTATATTTAATGCATAATTGGCACATGTGTGGATTACTTGGAGCAGTTGAACTGGTGCATTGTGGTGTGTGTGTGCGTTGTGGTCGCAGCGTGCACCTGCGGCAAGAGGAGCGTCTCCTGCTGAGCGTGGGGAGGGACGGCGGCCTGCAGAACTTTGAGCTGCACGGCCTAGTGACGCTGCGCATCGCCGACGAGAAGTGGGGGCGCATCAGGGTGCAGCTGGAGAACAAGGACAACCGCGGCATTCAGCTGCAGGTGTGTGTCTCCATCTTCGTCTGCTTACGTTGTTTTAGAGTTCCTGCCTGCCTGCAACTCAATGGACATGCATCTATTGAATAAACTGATAAAATGTAAGGGCCTATTGTTGTCTAATGATGGGTAAGCACCGAGCCAGAGTGCGGTGTAACTTGCGACAGGGAAAACCAGAGGACGTTGTTGTTAGTGATTAATTATTAAAGACAGTGAAGAAATAAATTATAATTGCCTTATCTATTCATTTCTGTCTCAAAATTACAAGTTTTTTTGCAGTGAAATATTATTAATTACTTTAAAAGAAAGACATTTGCCGCACGTGCAAGGTATCTGCAACATGTAGCGTCAAGGAGGGGGGGGGGTATGGTTTCGCTCCTCCATCCTCCTCTCCTCCTGTGTCTGCTGCCGTGAACGCACTGCCCCATCGATAACTCCTCTGCGTGCTCTCAGCTGATCGAGTGCACGCGGGACATTCAAAATTTGCCTTGCATTCTGTCTCATATTATTTTCATTTTCAGAGGTTTTGAAAGTTTTAGGTCTGCTTGCATTTGGTGTCAGATTACAATCAATTATACGCTGTATTTTGAAATGTTATATTCTTTATTTAAACGAGTTTAAATTAAATGTTTTTTTATGTATTATTTACTGTAATACTAATACATTTTTAAAATTCCTTTTTTTTATTGTGTTTATTAGCTAAACTTTATTCGCAGATAATGCACAGCTCTCATTATACTCAAAATGAAGTCTAAGAAGGTCATAAGTTGTATTTTATCGATTTACTTGTCAGAACCCTCATCTACTGAAATCCTGCATGTATGGAAATTTTTTGACAGTCCCCTGAAAAACGGTAGATACGGAGTCGAGTGTATAGGGACGGGCAAAGTAAGTGTGACGTCTGTAGACTTTAATATATCAAAGGTATAGTACGTATTGTATATTATTAACTGGAAACAATGTGGCTATGTTTAACCTTTATTTAAATGTGCAAGTATCATGCCCAAATAATTGGTCAAGAAATTAATTTTTCCAAGATATAAGAGTAAAATAGTGGGGGGGGGGGGTCCATCATATTTTCAATGTCATATTTTTGGTTGAACTGTCAGTGTCTGCTATAGTTTACGAGCATAAATGCATTAATTTCGTAATGTGCCTTTATTTCAGACGCACCCAAATGTCGACAAAGAGTTGTTCAAATTGAAGTCTCAGGTAGGGCTGAAAAACCCTGCGAAGCCATTCCCCTTGCACACAGATGTCGGAGTCCTGAAGTGGAGATTCCAGACACAAGACGAGTCTTGCATCCCCTTGTCTAGTGAGTAGCACGTTTCTCTAAGTAAGTTCATGTTGCCAACAGTGTTTGGAATTTGCAAGCAGGTGTGTACTGAATATATAGGTAAAATTATGTATTATAATATTGCATATTTGGCAGTCTCTAAGCACTTAATTACCTATATCAGTCAAGGATGGCATATTGTAGTTGTTTTTGGGATTTATTTTTTGCAAAATACTAACATTTTTGGTTACAATTATGAATTCAATTAGTACGTTAGAAACTCTAAACAGATAACATGGACGGAGTGGTAATTCTTAGCACCTAAATTTTCATTGGTTCTGCTAATACTATTCCTATATAAATAATGTCAATGTCAGGTTTTTATTGATTTTTCATTAGTGTTTTATACTTCATCATTTTAACTGAATTTTCTGTCCTGTTACCGAAGATTACACTCCAATCGTTTGACAGCTAAGTATCAACAAAAGAAAAGCGCAAATATCTTCAAATGTGAACCCTGCTAAACACGTACTGTGTTATACTCCTGGCGAAAACTGTTGAACATAGATTGAATAAATTTTCTTACAGGCATGCTATATTTTTGCATGTTTTTACAACTAAATCCAGCCAAATTTTTGTTGTTCGGTATTGATGTAAAAGTGATAAATTGGACACAAGTTTTCAATTGAAACCGTGTCCACCATCACATATAATGTGCACATGCACAATTAACACTGGATGACAGAAGTAAAATAAATTTGAACATGTACGTGTTCTTTGAATGCTCCTTATAATAGGGGTAGGTGAATAAATTGAAAATTACTTCATTTCATGTTATGTTCCTGGGAGCTAAAGCTTCATAGAAATCTAGTGTGTGGAAAGTAAAAACCAAACACAGTTAATTTGCTATGATATATGCAGCGTGTCGGTATTGAAAGTATCGCACAGCTGGCCAGGTACAATCACAAATGCAAAAATAACAATCATATTTAAAAATCATGTCACAAAATTAGATGTATCGTGCAACAGTCATCTTAATTAGAAAATTTTTGTATTCAGGCCTACTCTCTGTAAATTTTAAACCTTTCCTATTCATTACATAATTTAAGCTTTTTCGTTAGGTAATTAATTTGTGCTAAAAGTACCAATCACTTAGTAATTTTTAATTCAATTTTTTGTGTATCTCAAACTATGTAATCTTTATTGTAAAATGTAAGAAAATGCATGGGACAATGCAGCAAATATGTGATTAGATTTCACATTAGTGCAAGAAAAGCATTTCCATATTAATCCCTTTAGGTTTGTTTGTCTTGGGCGCTGTATTTATTGTGTAACGATCTTCTGAAGTGCAGGTCAGCCAGAATCAGAAAGGGGTTGTGATTTAAGTTTGAAGCTGCCATGTAAAACTCGCTGGGAAGTTACCTTCGCTGTTCACAAAGTCTTCTTACAAAGAAGTATCAGCAACGCTCACAAAGGAAATAAAAACACGACTTCTTGATGAAGCTGTATTTTGGGTCAGAGTCGAAAATAAAGGCGCAATCTTTTAAAACCAATTGTTTCATGGATTACTGTACTGTAATCCCATGACTAACTTTCACAAGGTTTACAAAGCTTTCAGTGAAATTGAAAGTAAGCTGGTTGACCTCCAAAGTCACCTTGATCATTTTCAGAAGAGTCGTGTATTTTAGGAAAGTGAAAAGAGAGGAAGGCCAACATTATAAGAACCATACATTATGCAGCGGCCCTTTTGGACCCATCAACTCAAGGTTGCTTTCAAGCCAATGAAGAGATAGTAGATGGTATCAAATTTAACCATTTTCTTTGCATTAACTTGAAAGTTGATGTGGTGAATGTTATGAAATGCTTAGTTAATTATCTGTCCAAGGAGAACTTGGAAGGNCGGCGTCATCTGCAGCCACTGAGAGATCCTTTAATACATTCTCGTGGAGTCACAGCAAGAAAAGAAATCGCCTCACAACTGCTGGTGCAGGCAAAATAACGTACTTATCCCACAACTGGAAGCAAATGCGTAAGCAGAACTCATTCCAGGAACTGCACGATAACGAGTGAAAGCTCCAAAGAATTACTTGTAGCTCCAGTGTGTTCTCCAACGTAATACTCTATGCAGGCACAAACAGATAATCAAAGGTACTGTCAGATTACTCAAGTTACTTTAAATTATAANCAACGTAATACTCTATGCAGGCACAAACAGATAATCAAAGGTACTGTCAGATTACTCAAGTTACTTTAAATTATAAAAGCAGAGACAGAATGATACAAAGGAATTACCCGTACAAATCATGAAAATATTTTGAACATATGTTCTTAATATTCTGTCCTGACCTGATATATATATTTTTTTCCATGTGCCTTAAGCGAATGTTATGCAGTAGTGAAGATGTTTACAAACAGAAAAATTTCTGAGATGTGGTGGTGTTCTTAATATGAGACTTGAACCACTGTTGTGCTCAGACACGTGTGACTGCTTTGTTTGCCTCGAGAGGGCAGTAGTGTCGCAAGATGGCGCGAATGGAGGATGAGCAGGACTGCTTGTCCTAAACATACGATGATGACGGTGACACTGAACCTGGAGTAGTGACCTACGCAGAGTCAGAGTCGTGATGCTTCCGAAGAAATAGACTAATAGTTTTCCTAGCACTGTTGTGTTGCATGAGCACCATAATGCCACATTTCTGTGTGCTGCAGTCAGAAACTGCAAGTTAGAAAGAAAGGATTAGACTATCATTTTTTTTATTATACTCTCAATTTTGAGGTTTATATTAATAACACAAAAAAATTAATTGATTTTTATGTACGCAATAAAATAAAAACTTTTATTTTCCCAAGAAAATTTTCAGGGGGGAAAAATTATTTCCCAATAAAAATCCCATTACTGTGCGTGTGTGATGGGATTTATACATTTTGAGGTAGTAGAGAAGAAGGGAGGGAAGTCGGAGAGTCCTGGTTATGATTGGTGGGTGGCTTCGGCTAGGTTCGATAATGTGTTCTTCTCTTATCAACAGTAAACTGCTGGCCTTCAGAAAATGGACAAGGAGGCTGTGATGTAAACATCGAGTACGAACTGGAACATGAACACATGGAGTTGAACGAAGTCTGCATTGCTATTCCACTTCCGTGAGTACCTCCTACGTTACACACACAAGTGTATGTGGTGCAACAGTTTCTTAGGATGACTTTCTTAAATAGCTACTTTCATCAAATCAAAACTGGCTGGGTTTGACTCCTAAGTGCATTAAACCAAAAATTGTGTTCAAAGGGCTTTTTTTTCCCCCCGTTAAGTCCATGTTTCATCCTTTTTCAGGCATACAAACTAACATGATTTTTAGACTAAATATTGATGTAATTAAATATACAGGCATCTTACGAATAAAATTATACCCCACAGTAGACCTGTGCAAAAAGTTTTTTTTAATGCAAAGCGAATATCAAATTCAATTGGCAAATATTTCTCCCGTATAGGTTTTTTTTTGTAATTAATTATGTAAAATACTGAGACAAGGTTAAACACTATTTCAGGGTAATACATTATTTTAAAGATTTAAATAAATAAATTGAGACAGTCATTATTGTAAATATTATTGGAAAAAAACCATATTATACAGTGGCAAAATTACATCATGTTTAAAAAAAACCTATTACACAATTATTGTTAAACATTTTAAATACGTCATGATTATTTTGTTGATTATAAAGTTAAAATGGTACTCTTTAAAAAGGAAATGTAGAATTATTGATTAATTAGGCATTATAGTACAGTTTGAGTAGTATTTGAAAATTTTTATTACTTTGATTACTTACCTTGGGGCGTCTGTTGTATATTTTCATGTACTATATTGTGTGTGCGTGTGTGTGGGTGTGGAATTATACAGTGCGCATGCATCCAGTATCTCTCTAGTCCAGTAGCATTCCCAGGAGGAGCAGTGAATACCAAGATGGCGAGGCTATAAGTTCACATATGATGAATCTCTATCGTTATCCTTCTCTCTGTAGTGCTTATCAATTAAATCTTGCAACATTTGGTCCTTCGTGGTTGGGTTTCGTATCCAGAGATTGTGATGCGTTACTAAGTTTCGTTCATTTTTACGTGCGCGGCGTAAATGTAAAGTGTACCATGTGTGTGAAGTGACGGCACTGCCATTCTGAATACGCTCTCGCAACTCAAACATAAGAGAGCAGAGGGCAGGTGAAGAAGAGGCCCAATATTTACTGCATTACTATAATATGAGGAGATGTAAGCCTAGTCCACTTGCATTTTTTTTAATAATGGCTAAGGGAAGATATACCCAGCAAAAGTACAAATACCTTACCGGGAACATTTTTAAAGACTTTGAATATCTTGTCTCACAGTGACATATTTTTAATCTTGCTTGGACAGTCATTCGACCCAGTTTAACAATTAAAATTTAACGTCAGAACATGAAAGATTTTTCTGCTCATTAGAGTACCCAGAGATGCAACTGAGTTTCGTTCTCACTGGCTGATGCTCAAAACCAAGGAAAATCAAAATAATTTATGTTGATCGTGTGGAATGAACAGATCTTATGTATATATATAATGGGAATTCAAGTGTGTTATATGTATTTGGCAGACTAAGGGAATTTAATGTTTGCAAGTGTGTGTTTAATGTTGAACAGTTTATTTAGCATAAACGTTCACAATATTAAAACTAATGAATTAGATATTTCTAGTGTTTTACTTGCAAGTGGTAGACACTAGTACCCTACTACACCCTAGGTACTGCTCAGACAAATTTTCTTTATCATTTATCCAGTTAATGTTCTCCACAAGTGCCAGTGAATTATTTTGTTTGTGAATGCTGATTGGAGAGGGGAGACAATATTATTGATGTGTAGGAGGGAATCTTGTGTCACCTCTCACTTTGTACACTGCAGGGTATTTAGCGTATATGCAATACGCCTGACATCAATTGCACACAACACCACCGCATCACAGTGCATCCCCAGTGTGTGTATTCCAGGTGTGTCTCCAAAAGTGTATGTATCTTTCTCACCCTCTACACAAAACATAAATCCCACAACTTATTTCAATAGGTCATCCAATGTCTNTCATCCAATAATGCAGACAGTGAAAGTACAACACTAACTGTACGTATGGCAATGTTGCTTTAGATGCTGTCACGTGACGCTCTTTGATAAGTAAATATAAACACGACTTCGCCTCATCTGCACATTGAATCACGTAACCCAGGCGGAGTGTGAACCTCAAGCAACTTGCATCCAGAGTCTACCAGCACGCCCCTAGACACGGGGGCACTCGCGGACAAAGACAGCCAAGGTAGTTCGCCTTACTATCAGACGTCACGCCAACCCCTCTTGTGTGATAGAGACCAGTCTAGCGTGCCAGCTAAGCACCTAAGCTCACGCCACAGATGCAACCCCGCATGACAGAGACGCGTGCTTTTGCCACGGGCTGACGAGATATAGCTCCAGAGAGTGCAGCTCCACTCACAGGAGAAGGAGCTCACACCGCGACCCCCGCGCACCTCAGAGAGAAGAGTCCGCAGGCAGGTGGAATATACGTCACTTCACAGCCCCAGAATGGCAGTCCATTCTCAGCAGCTCGCTCCACCACATCTAGTACTGGAGCGCACCGCTAACACCAACGCCTTCGCGACCTACCAGACGCTCTTCAAGACCTTCACCAGAACCCCCGAAGAAGTCAACAACCCTTTTCTACACTCACTACCCTTCCGGTAGTGGTGCCTGAGTCCCTTCTGGACAACCAAGCATCATGTTAGTTAGGGTTAGCCAGTATAATAACTCCCTTGTCGCATTTGCTTTGTCAGTTCAGACCCCAGTCTCCTTCACCTCGTTTGCGTAGGTTAACTTCCGTCACAGTTCTTGGTAAATTAGGAGTTAGTACGTGCCACCGTGTTATTCCTCTCGTAGTTAACACGTCTTCTATTAACTTCCGAGTACTCATTGTTAAGGATGAACGTAACTCCAACTTCTGTAGACGTCGGCCCACCAGGGAAGAGCAGGAGACAGAGGCATTCCCAACCTATTTTCCGTACCTAGTGTTGGACTGCGGGCTCCCTTACCCGGTGCACGTACTTGAAAACAATACACATTAGACGGCCACCCATACTGTGCACCTGGTGTGCAGTACGGCAGAGCCCCAACCATTAGGTCACAACCACAAGGCAGTCAGTCAGTCCAGTCCATTCACTAATCCACCAAGCTGAACTGTGGCCGCAAAAAGTGAGAAACTGGGTGGGGAGGTCTGGCCCCTTTGGTCCACACCCACGTCGTCGTCGGAATTCCGGGGTAAACCCATCGCTCTAACCACAGCGCTGAACTGTCGCTGGTAAGAGTACTCGGCCTTGGCTTGGCTCAACACTTAGTTAGGGTACTTCGTCGCCTGCTCCTCTCTTGTGTGGCCGACTGTAGAACCTATCTACATGCCTTACACCTGTAGGAGTGGTACCAGGTTGTGTATTAGAAAGGGAGTTTTCAACTCCAAGCTTAACTTAGGCTGTAACCCAGCCCCAACTGCACTTTGCAGTATAACACCCCGGTGGGAACGAGCTCAAACCACCAGACAGTTGGAGAAGCCTCACCTCCCAGCTCCCTCCCCTTCTTTATTTCNCTCCAGGTTGTATACCGGCCAGGCTCCAGTGAAAAAATCATAAGTCATTCTTGACAGCCAGCCGTGTGTCTGACCGACATACCTAAAACCAGCCCTACCGTGACGTCTCCGTCAATCACAAATGTCACGTTTCAATACGTATTAACATAATANACATACCTAAAACCAGCCCTACCGTGACGTCTCCGTCAATCACAAATGTCACGTTTCAATACGTATTAACATAATACGTAGGGCGAATAACACTACAAGTGACTCAGATACCATGTTTTACGTGCTTGAGGGTAGATATCTGGGTAAATGTTATGTGCCATTTTTATCAGTATTCTAGCCCCAACTGTTTGACAAACATATGGTGAATGACAATCTGGACCATCGTGTCGTCATCAGTAATACTTCTAGAATCACTAGTTGTAACAAACAAACACATTTTAACTGCATCGCCACTAGCACAGTCGAGGTGACGGCCCGCGTCTTTGTCATATACCATGGTTTACTCCCAAACAGCTGCTAGATACCCTGGTTATGTGCACACTTTTTTCCACTTTACAACGAACTATCCCTCATATGATCGTCACATATTACTGATTACACTCTTCAGATTCTAGTGCATTCAATATTTCATTTTTCTACAAAGTGTCAGTTACCATGTTTTACGACAGCACCTCATATGTTTACTTAGTGTTCATAAAACTCTGCAGTTTAGTTTTTATTTTTAATTCCTACCACATTAATTTTTTTTNTCATATGTTTACTTAGTGTTCATAAAACTCTGCAGTTTAGTTTTTATTTTTAATTCCTACCACATTAATTTTTTTTTGTATATCGTAGTTTTTCTCTTTTTTGGTATTCTTATAGTCTTTGTATTTTCCTTCTCTTCCAATAGTCAACTTAAAAAAAAATATGCACACATGTTTTGGTCTTTTAGTACGATTGGTTTGGTAATAAATACGAGATATGGCCTGTGGTGTGGTGATATGTAGGATTGGCTGCGCACCTGTGGTGAACGATTGTGATGGAGAGTACACTCACGACCCTCNTGTGGTGTGGTGATATGTAGGATTGGCTGCGCACCTGTGGTGAACGATTGTGATGGAGAGTACACTCACGACCCTCGCAAGAACATTCTCCTGTGGATGCTGCCCATCATCGACAGCAGTAACAAGTCCGGGGCACTTGAATTCAGCTGTCAGGGACATCCGGGCGATTTCTTTCCGGTCATTGTAAACTTTGTCAGCAAGGGCTCTTACGCAGACCTGAAGGTAAGTCTTGTTGAATTCTGTAAGCCTACTTTCCTTATGTGGGTGAGAGAATGTTAATATATATGAAAGTACAGTTGAACCCTGCTCTTGATTGACATTTCCCAAGAAGCAATGAACATTTGTTGTTCGTGCAGGAACACATCATAAGATGGAGATGGTACGTAACACTATAATGGCACAAAATTGTCGTGTGAATGTAGAAAACTGACATTAATTTTACTATCAACAATATTTAAGTAACTGTTTAAAACGATAAAATAAAAAAATTTTGGTGTGAGGAAATGGTTACAGTAATTCCATTCACTTATGTTAGGAAATTGGGTGCATCATATACAGGTATGCAGGTCAGTTATGAGCCATCTGCACGTTGTAACATTATACTGTAACCACGTCTTGTTGTTGGAATGTAAAGTATTCAATACTCACTGGCTTAGTTGTTAACAGTTGTATTTGGTTTGCAGGTTGTGGAAGTAACCTGCGTGGAAGACGACACTGCAGTGAAGTTCTCCGATGAGACTGTGTTTTTCACGGAGAAATATGAGATAGTGTAATCAGTGTTGGTTACAGGCAACAATCATCTGACGTGTATCATAGCATTTCTATAAATCATACATTTAATACCCTTCATTATGTACTCATTTCATAATAATTTTCCTTCTTAATAAACAGAAATTTTTTTCCTGTTCTGAGACAGCATATTGTAAAGAATTAATTTATTTTATGCGTAACACGTTGTGGGGGGGTTGTTATTTGGTATTTTACCTACGTATTTTGATGGTGAGAATTTTAGATACTCTGAATAAACACGTACAGAACTTTATTGTGGTGGCTCTGTTGGCAAGTGGTGGAGGCAATACCTACCTTGTGAGATTGTCCTAGGTTCAGTGGTGATGTCCTAATGCTCTATCTTGTGCAATCTGGGTCAGTCTGTTAAAGACCGAGGGAGGTCCCACTATCGTTTATGCCACGTGAAGCTGTGAAATGTTAATAATTCCTTACCGCACTCATATCGGTGTACTTTCTTGTACTACGAAGTGTGTGTTGTGGCAAAAACAGAATACATTCACTACAAGCATTTCTTGTAGACTCTATGAAATATTTCTTCTTGGTACTTGTATTTTAGTTTTTAGAACTTTCTTGTTTCATACTAGATTGTAGGCTTTCGTGGCCGTTGTCAGGTTGGTTGACTTGGTTTTCCAAGCTGGAGTAGCGTCGTGGTTTTTTGAACCAAGACGTNTTTCGTGGCCGTTGTCAGGTTGGTTGACTTGGTTTTCCAAGCTGGAGTAGCGTCGTGGTTTTTTGAACCAAGACGCGGCTCCAGCCTGGAGAAACCAAGACGGTACTTCAGCCTGGAAGCCAAGACAACCTTAATGTTTCGTATTCAGGAAGAAAGTTTGCACTAGTCTCTAGGGCAATAAATATATTGTAAAGTATATATATATATTTTATGTTAATGCATGTTCATTTATAAGCAGATGAATTTTATAATTCCAAATGTATCGGTGTAAAAGTNTGGCTCCAGCCTGGAGAAACCAAGACGGTACTTCAGCCTGGAAGCCAAGACAACCTTAATGTTTCGTATTCAGGAAGAAAGTTTGCACTAGTCTCTAGGGCAATAAATATATTGTAAAGTATGTATATATATTTTATGTTAATGCATGTTCATTTATAAGCAGATGAATTTTATAATTCCAAATGTATCGGTGTAAAAGTGCCCATTCCCCCTGTGATGTACATTATGTAGAAATTTGAGTTTGATTGCGATTTTAATTGTTAGTTTTTGGTACGCAATCACTGCGAGAAAGTGTTAAGAGTACTTTTTCCTCAGGTTTTTACAGCATCCTGTGCAATTCTTTTGTATAAATAAAAATACCTTTCACGGTAGTAAACAGTAATGCAGCTTTCCTTTTGGAAAAACTCGTAACCAAACAATAACATTTATTCATTGTTTACATTATAAAAAGTAGACAAAATGCACAAGTACTCAGGGTGGTACCCTTCGATACACACACACACACACAAACACAAACAAAAGTCGGACAAACACATTTGTGTGGGAAATGTTTGTCGTACGTTTGTTTGTGTGTGTTATCAATGAGTACCACCCTGCGAGTGCTTGTGCATTCTGTCTAACTTTTTATAATGAAATCACTAATCAGTAGCCTAGTGGCTTATTCCTCGTATTCCTGCCATATGTGTGATCCATTGTGTGATCCATTGTGTACTTAAATGTCACCAAAGCCTTGTTTCCAGCACACCGAAAAACAATTACAACCAAAANCCTTTTATAATGAAATCACTAATCAGTAGCCTAGTGGCTTATTCCTCGTATTCCTGCCATATGTATTCATTGTGTGATCCATTGTGTACTTAAATGTCACCAAAGCCTTGTTTCCAGCACACCGAAAAACAATTACAACCAAAAATTATATTACCAAGCAGCTGTTGGTGGGTATTTTTGAGAAAACTTTCTGTAAATACTGTAATAAGCTGCGCAAATATCATAAACAGTTACGTAAGATCGAGAGTTTAATGTACATACATAATATAAACAAGCCTTCACCTGTAAATCCTATTTCTTTTCTTCCACCTTGTTCTGTGCATTATAATTATTTACTAGTTCTTGTCTACAATAATAGAATGCATCTCTGTGAACAAAACCAGTTTGGTGCTCATTCACTTTATTTCTGTAGTCCTTTACTCTCTGTTGTGGCAAATTTAACGCTACTAAAATTAAATTGTCACTAGTGTACTGTACAACGAATTTCAGCGAGAAAACGACCGACAGGCGGCAGCTGCACACGACTCAACCTACTGCCAAGATGTCCAACATGAAAATGCCCTCTTCTTCCTGTAGCTCAGGACGGCCAACCCTTGAGACAGCATTGACAATTGACGAATGCGCACCAAGTTAGGATCGCGGGAAATTTAAAATGGGTCCTGCACACAAATTACACAAAGTTCTGCCGTGAAATTACTACTGATCTAAAATTCTAACCAATCCATATTTACAAGGTCAGAAGTCCAAACTTACCGCCCACCTTGAAATGCCGAGATTTCAATACACTTAGCACTGTTCAGGTAATGGGCACAATTTAACAATTGGAAGCTTGAAGATTCCATTGGCAGTGCGCACTGTAGCGACTTGTGGAATACCATCCCTTCCTGGATGAAGCTCTTCCACATGTGCAAGACGCCACTGCAGAGGAGCTATTCGGTCGTCTTTAATCAACACGATTGGGAGCTATGTTTGCTCCTGACTTCGGCCACTTAGAGCGTTGCTAGAGAGTATGGAGATACTCCCAGTGCCAACGCTGTCAAAAGTCTTGATGCAGCTGCTCGATCAGCTTCTAGCGTTGAACCCTGTTTAGGCTCATATCATCATGGTTGCGTTCTGGCACAGCGACAAGGGGCTCAAGTGTCAGAAAGTGTCCTGGGGTAGGGGCGACAAGCGAGGCGGGATGGTTGCTGACAAACGTTCACAATTTAAAACCACCAACAGCGAGCAATGAAATCAACTCCCTTTGCGGGGCCAAAACAGAACTAACAGAATTAGAGCCGGTGACCACTTCATCAACATATGACTTCAGCACATTTGCAGCAACAGCAAATCGCTCCTTCTCATCCTCAACCAGATGGTGCAAAGTGCCAAGAAGTATTGAGCGGTGGAGGCACCATACGTCACCGTCTTTAAACGATAATCCTCTACTAATTCACTGTCATCAAAGCGCCAAGCAATATGCTGAACATCCTGATGGCCAGGACATACTGCTATCTGTCTATACATTTGCTCAATATCAGCTGTAAAGGCAATAACATGCAGCCTGACCTTCAACAACACATCAATGATGTCGCATTGCAACCTAGGTACAGTTAAGAAAACATAATTTAAAGACACCTGTTGAGCTCTTCGAGGATGCATCAAACACGACACGAAGTTTGGTGGTTGTGCTTTCGGGTTTGATGAGAGAATGGTGTGGAATATAATATGTAGGTGAGAATGACAAATATGAAATGGTTACTTATCCATATGCCCCTCTGCAAGGTAGTCCCTCACGAAGTCAGAATACATCCGTTTCAATGGCAGATCTCCCTTAATCCCTTAAAGTGCCTTTCCAGGCGAAGCAACCGGTTCACTGCTTGCAGTCGAGATTCATCCAGCTCTGGCATTAATGAGCGAAAGGGCAGACACACCACATACCTACCAGTAGTATCATGCCTGTGGGTCTCAAACAAGTCCTCACCACGAACCTCTTCGACAGATTTGTGTTTAGATGGTGGGAACGCCTCAACCTCCCAAAACCGTCTCTCGACATCCTCCAGGGGACCCAACCTCAACAATGAAATGCAATAGAATGATGAGATAGCAGGAGGTTCTGCTTCTACCTTGCCAATCAAAATCCACCTGAAAATTGAATCTAGAGCCATTGATTTTACCCCCGGTAAGGAACCGAGGAACAAGATCGGCCCCTGTAAGTATATCAACAGGTCGAGGAACATCGAAAGCTGGATCAGCAAGTTTCAAATGGGCAACTGAGAGGCGCACCTCACTGGACAACTGAACACATGGGAGCTTACTGGTTACATGAGGGACAACAAACACATCGAGAGAAAACTGCATGTCAGGAGTTCCAAGGGGTTGCTACAATGGACACAAATGATTTGACCACATTGACAGCTGCATTAGACAATCTTTGGATGGGATGGTGCGTTTTCTTACGAGCCAAACCAAGCTTTTGGCAGCAGTGTTCAGAAATGAAGCTAGCCTGGCTGGATGTTTCCAGGAGTCCTCTGGCGACATGTGTACCAGCTGCATCAAGGATGTGTACCTGGACTGTGGACAGGAGCACTACAGAAGATGGTGTTGAAAGCACTGGTGTAACAGCAGACAGAGTTGTGGGCTGCGAGGAACCTGCGAAGATGAGTTGCCCTCCTCAGCCTCCTTGGAGTCAAAATGTAGCAATGTGTGGTGGCGAGCACCACATCAATGGCGATGGACGACCATTGGAACGGTGTGAAGGCAAGAGACAATTCAGACATAATTTGTGTTCCTTAGCAACCGAGAACCGCTGCTGAGGGTCACGACTACCACACTCTTGAGCACTTGTAAACCTTGTTAGCACCTTTACACAAACAACACACTACTTGGATAGAACTCACCAAGCACTTCGACGACTGGTTACGAGGCTGTCTCCGCAAGGGCACTGCAGGCGAGGGTAAAGGCATCGCAGGGTGGGCCCCGAAGGTCTTGGTGGCTGCTGCATTCACTGTCTCCTGGGCATGACAGTGCTTCTCAAGGAACGAGATGAATTCAGTCAGTGTGGGTAACTCACGCCCAAGTGTGCTCAACAGGAATCACATCATTGTTATACGACACCAAAGTGGCAAACAAGTTGGAAAAATTAGGCCATTACCTGGGGTCACCATCGAAATTAAGCTAAGTGATTTTGGGTAGAGCTACCCTTGAACTGTGTGCCTTAGTGCTGGCAGTGCCTTGAACCTGGCATTTTCTCATCTGCAAGGGAGTCTACAATTTCCATTATGAAGAAATATTTTTGTTCAAACTTTAACATGCGTCCTGCATGCTCATCAGCATCTAAATCAGGCAACTTATCGGCTAACAGTTGTACAGTAGTAAAATCAACGTCAAAATTCCCGCGGACTTTAGGCAAGTCACGAGTGGTAGCAACACACAAATTCCGTTTGGCTGGATCACTCATAACAACCTGAGCGAGATCGTGGGCACGCTTGAGGCGACTTTCTACCAAACGAAGATGTAAAAACGCCGTCGGTGCCTCAGACATCATGTGGCGACGAGAATTCAACACCTCACAAACAAGGAGCAGACGAGAAAGGAAATTACGATGGCTGCCAAGTAACTACACTAACTCGAAACCAAACAATGGAAACCGTACTTGGTACGAAACAAAGCATGATTCCAAATACTGTCAATAACATTCCACGAAAAGGCAGAAAACAAAGTCGGACGGCACTAAATGGAAACACCTAAAACCTTAAAAAATGAATATGCGCAAGAAACTGCACGAAATTCCAAACACGCGCAAATATCGTTCACGCAACGAACGGGGACCAAGTCTATTGATTGACTTCCGAAAAATGCCTGGCGTAAATTATTTCTCTGGTTGCGCTTGCCACTCAAAACGAGTGTGTACTTTAACATTTTTAGAAAAACAGACAAACACCAACGAGAAGAAGGAACAAAGGATTTGAACGAACAAAGAACCTAAGTGCCGCCACAATGGAAAACAAAGAGGGAGAGAAGATTCACACACAAAGGAAAATGGATAACAGAAAATAAAATAGAACCCCTAGGAACTTTTACTGTTCACTTTGTTCGCGGCGCCCACAAGGTCTCTTCTTGACGATAAACACTTGTTTTGTATAGTACTCGAAGCACACGCACACCAAGAACACAGTAGCGTTTTACCGCCAACACAAAGAGGTCGAGGTTATCCAGGACTGGTTGAATATTGTATTGCCTGGTGCCATAATTCAGTGGAGAGTTAATGATGAGAGTCGTCCGGTCGACGGCCCAGGGGGTCCTGGTTGGTAATATCCGTCAGTTGTTTGATGTGTTGTCACGTACTTACTGTTGCACTTTTATACCCTATGACGAGACTGTAGACTGTCTTGTGCGGCTGAAAAATGGAAAGAAAAGTGAGTGATTCTACAAAGGATGTAGTGCCCTACAATAATCGACACTGATTTAACTTGGTATAGTGGTTTATTTACTATTTTTTGCTACAGATGAATAATGCATGAAAATGGACCCAGCGCTTTTGGCCTGACGATGACCTTAGTGGTGAAATACACGTGGTCTTATATTGATACGCGATTGTATTAAACTCTCCGGTGAGATGGCATTTGGCTCCCCTCAGTACAGTAAAGGTAATAAAAATGACTCCGGTTGACTTATGTATAACTATTGTATTGAAACGATGTATCTGAGGGGGGTCGTGGAGCCGGCGACCAAAGCTGCTGGTCTTGTCCGGGTTCTGAGAAGACCTGGGCTGAATGGCGTCTGCCTTCGTCACGAGTGGCGAGGACCGAAGTAAAACGGCGAACGATGCAACATAACATGAGAACAATGTGATATGATTGTGATTGTGAAAAAATGTGTGAATTAAATTACACACATTGGTGACACCCTCGTTTATTCACAAATGTCTGTTAATGTTGAAGTTGACTGGGAATATCACCACACTAAATGATTTGTTACAAAGCTGGAGGCCTTTATAGGCAATCTCCTTTTTAGAAAACATAATTACTCTTATATAAATACACAATAAATAAATTATTACATTTTCTTATAAAAGTGTTTGAATTTCACTGGCTACAATGTTACCAGATTGCTATCTCCTGAAGGGATGGACGAGTCCACCTGGGTCAAAGGCTGTGGAATTCCATGCTTGATTGCTATTATTACAACAAAACACACCCCTGACTGTAGCTGTGAATGCGGTGACTGTGTTTGATATGTTTGTAAAAATTCTGCACACTACTGGATTACACATTGGGGCACTTAACACTTCAGCTCTGGCCGGCAAGCCAGTTGATGTCCACCGGTGGCGTGTTGTGTCTTATTTAGCTGCGCGAACTGCGGGGATGCAACGACCAATTGCGTGCGCCCAACAGCTGTGGCTTTGTGGTAAACACTGCTTCGGATCGCCTACCCATTTATTAAGAGAGTTACCTCGTGTAATAAATGAGTAGGGCTGTCTCTTGAGTTGCGTAATCCTTGTCGGCAAGAAGATGCAAGTTCCGTGTTTGTCGACCTGCACTATGCACTCTTGGCCTGATGTAGTTGGTGCGGCCCGGTGTAGCTGGTGTAGTAGTTGTGACTGTGACGGTCAGAGTGGGCACAAGGAACTCGTACACATGTGGTTCACGCCAGAGCAATACAACAAAAACGCGCACTAAAAACGACGATTCCGGCAAATATCCATCTCGGAGGACCAAAATTGTAGTGGCGAATTGAACACTACTAAAATTAAATTGCCGCTAGTGGACTGTACAACGAATTTCAGCGAGAAAACAGACGGCAGGTGGCAGCTGCACACGACTCACCTTACCGTCATGAAGGCCAACACTTGAGACAGCATTGAATAATATGCACCAAGTCAGGATTGCGGGAAATTTAAAATGGGTCCCGCTAACAAACTACACAAAGTTCTGTCGTGAAATTACTGCTGATCTAAAATTCTAACAAATCCATACTTACAAGGCCACAAGTCCGAACACACACATTCTGTCTTCCTTTACTTAATTTAGGAAGGGGCAATGTAAACAGTGCCCCTTCTAGTTGTAATGCCACTGTCTACTTGTACTTTGTTGCACTTGTGGCCGAAGGTTGTAAAGAAAAAGGACTTTATAGTAAACAACAAATCATCTTATTGACAGACTGCCGTATTTACCGCAATGTAATCCATTCTTTTCTTACCCATTTGGACTCTCCAAAATCACGTCTCGGCTTAGAATTAGGACTTGCAAAATTACATGCAGTTCCGAACAAGTATATAATTAAAACATGGTGATAAAATGGACAGCATATATTTACCAGTACAGTTACCGATCTAATACTAATCTATTTTCATCTAAGATATCAATTTTTTTACAGCCGGTGTTTGACAACATGTCATAATGAGAGGGCGAAAAATATAATTTATGAATTACATTTATAGCTTTGAAATTTTTTACTTGTAGCATTTGTATAGCCTTTATTACCGATTTTATACATTTTTATTTACGCTAATTAAGAAATAGAAAAAAATTCAACTTAACAAATAACAATCCCTGAGCTGTCGGGGGTAGTAATGCGGAAGTCATCCAGTGACTATTTTAAGAAAAGCTAGAATATTCCTATTACGAATAGAATGGGTATCAGCTCACCGGGTGCGCACTAAGTCACTGTTCTCAGGATCGTGGGCCGAACGACCACGTGGCTGATTCCCCTGACACACATGGTACTAATTTACAGGAAAACGTAATATATAACCGGGGTATTCAGGCTCCCCAGAATGCCTTAATATAACATTTTTTTTCTTGTAAATGAACTATTCCTCCTTGATGCGTCGATGACTTTCTGGATAGGGCCGGGGTCAGAGATACAACACAAAAATGAGAACTCACAAGTTTCGGTTATCTCAAGTAAATGGCATTGCACAATAGTATAGACAGTTACATGTACGCAATACCAAAGGTCCGACTTCCTAGGCTTGTCAGTGGCTGTTACTATACAAAACCGCCAAGAATGGCGTGAAAACTTACAAGAAAAATTAAAACTCCGGGGTCGACATATTGAGCTTGGGGAGGGTTGCTGAGAACGCATGGAAGGCTGTTGATTAATTAAATAGGTAAAAGTTCCAGAAGATAACATTAATCTATTCTAGTTAAGTGTTCAGAACAAAGTAAGAGCCTCCCACGATTCAACGCATGTGCAGCACCTAAGACCCGTGGATCAGACTGCCAGAGATGGCGCGAGTCAGTGGCAACCTTGGCGAGAGCTCACGCCACTCAGTAAGGTAATTTAATTAACTGATCTCGTTAACATACACCTTGAAACATATACACATAATACACTGAAACGTTCTGAGTGAGTTTTCTTAATCCTGGGGAGAGTTAAGAGGACTTAATTAAGCACTAATTTAAATACAAAACATGATTATGTTGTGCTTTGCAGAGCACGTGAGAAATTTAGCTCTGTTAAGTTTTGAGACACTCAATAACTGTAACTGTCAAGTTGAAAAAAACTAATTATTTCCCACGTCACTAATAGGCTTGATTAGATACATAATTGCACTCGGAAAATTATTTAGAACACTTAAAATACCATACCCTTGCTACTCTACACCTCATTAAATATGCACGTGGCGTGCATTTATTCTAATATTACTTGGCAATCCCCTAAGTGCGAATTTCACAAATATTTGCCCTAGGGCGATAAATTAAAAGGCTTCACATTCTAACACTTGATTCTGATGTGCGTCAGGTACATCCCTTGTTGAAGGGAGACGGTTTCGGCGCTTGGTGTCCCTCGAGTTGTGAATGTGCCGGGCGCCAGCTCTAGATTGAGCAATGAGATAGAGTCGTGGTTTCTCACCCTAGGGACTCGGGGTAACACACAGTCAGATAGTATTAAAATGCGAGCTGTATGGCTGCTGCGCACGCCTGGATTAATGAGCTCATTTGTTTATATGGAAGATGATTATTTTATTCAACACTTTAAGCGAAACCAACACGTAGTGACCGCGTGGTCGTACAAACACACTAATTGGCTTAAGATTAATTAAGGCGCGTGACGCTGCTCTCGCCCCGGTGCGATGTAACATAAAAACACAAGTTATTTCGTGGATGATGTGATGATGCGATAACTGGGCGAGGTTGCAGCCTCAGAGGCTAGTACCGAGGTTCTTGTGAAATGAGAGACTTACTACGTCCGCCCGCGTTGAAGTGATGGAGCCTACTAGACTGAGAACTACGCCGGCTCGCGCTACCTAAGCTAGGCCGACACCTGGCGGTGGAAAGATGAAACACAAATACGACTTAAAAATGCTAATGAGATATAAAAATGATATACCTTAGATTAACATAATCAAACACAATTACCCTATACAATTTACATAATAAAACACAATTACCCTTGCACAAATACACAATAAATCAGGGTTATATTAATATTAAATATAAGTATTCCAGCAGCCATTGTGTTGCCAACTTAATAATGTCACATGTCCCTGGCGGTCTAGGTATGTGATGACTATCTTGACACACGATAAATATGGTATACATAAATACTGAATAAATACATATAACCGTAAATAACTCTACTGATGGGCTGCGATCAATAAATAATAACGATTAGATTTTTAAGCTCTGAATAATTACTGACACTGGTTAAATTAATGACACTGGTGCACTATCGCATATGGACAAATACACTTGATATACACTGAATACACTATCCCTCTTGCACACATGCCCGCTGGTGTAGTGCATCAGGAGTGGAGGACACTACAGCGGCAGTCATAGTGGTCACAAAGGTACCAGTGAACGCCTGGTTCACGTCAATTCCTATCCTAATTACACATATCTCCTTTGAGACACCACAAGCACTTGGTTGGATCGCTCGGTGAACGATGCGGACACGTATCAGGATGTAAGACGTGCATGTTCCGTGGGCCACACTGGTGCAGCGATTGTGGGCTGATGACGTGATTACAGTGGCTGTACCCGACCATGCAAGGGTGGTTCACGTCAAGGTGATACCCTTAGTGGCCGAACTTAGGTCGGCATAGGTTAAGCCCGTGCCCCAAGTAGGAAGTCGTTGCAATTCACTTTTAATACATTTTGCATTTACGTTGTAACATACTTTACACTCGTGGTGTATGCGTAGGGTAAAATTGTAATGATTTAGACTCTGCGTTTTGGGGTCACTAACATTCTGAACACATGTTCATAATGACGTTTGATCTTCGTACGTAAACTGATCAGGTGTGCTACGAAGCCTGGTGTTGCCTTCGTGTGTGCTATGCTCTAACAGAACAGCGCTGAGTTTGAGCACACATGCCTTTCGATTTGGATCTGTGCCACCAGGCTGTCCTGGTTTTGTCCACGAGGTCGGATTAAAGCGGACCATCATCTGAATCGCGCAATGTTGGGTGAAACGGGCGCACTCCCAAACACTGCCAAAGTACTTTAGCTGACCGTCATACCTGAAGTTCTTCTCGGGACGATGCTCGGCCGGGGCTGCAGTTGTACGGCGGTGTATGAAACGGTCGCAGAGACTCCTGAGTTTTGGATCTCATCAAAACTACTTCTGGTTCCTTCACTACAGGATGTCTTATCTCTGCAGTCTCTCTCTCGCCCACTTGTCTCCTCTTGTCTACAATGTTTCCCCCTGGTTTTATTTGCAGCCCCCTTATACTTTGTATTCTCCCCCTCACTTCCTTTGACCAATCCTCTTTTTTCCGATCCTAACACATCCTTCCTGATTCTACCTACCTGTTGGTTTCCCGAGTCTACTCCCACAAGTCTCCACATGCTACATCGGGTGTCTACCCCTGCCTCCTTCCTTGTAGTTTCCCACTCCGATACTTTTGCTGGCTTCCTGCTCTTTATCACTGTCCTGTGCCTTGTCATCATATCCAGATACTTAACCCTTTTTCTCAATCGCTCCATCTCTCTTCCTCTTCCATCACCGCCAGATAATATACTCTTTCCCCCATTTTTCCGCCTCTTGCTCTGCCTCCCTTCTATTCTGTTTTTTGCGCTTGCCCTGCATCTGTTTGGTCTTTAGACCCTTTCATCTCCATCTCCAACTCCTCTAACCTCCTTTCCAAATTGTACATACCTACCTCATTTTTGTAATATTGTAATTTTTTAATTATGCGCATATTCATTTTCTGACGAGTCCTTTAGTGAGCCTTCTGATCATCAACTGTGTTTATTGGGTGATGAAAAAGAATTTATTAATAAAACATATTACGGGAAAATGAAACTCTAACAGCGCTAATTTAGCCATCCACTCCAGCGACCATAGCTGATGCTGATTCGTTACTCGTTGGTCTAGTGCTTTTATATAAATTCTCGATGAGCCGGCTTTGTGGCGACATTTTGACATTTTAGGAAAGTGTAGTTACTTGGGGTTGATTTCGTGTCTGGATTTAGCCGTACGTTTAACTACGCATAGCTCTCTACTCGTAAGTTCTTATATTGCATTATTCTGTGTAGTTTTGTAAATTCATTCTTATCAATAAGCGTGTAATTGCAGTTTTTGAATTCTGTCAAGCAGATGTCTGCTCTTAATTTTGACGACCTCTCGACATCTGAGGGATCATTCTTTATTTCTGAAAATTTTCTCGCATGGTATAAATTGATTTTGAAATAGTTCCTTTGTTCTATTTATTCATTTTAAAATAAGCATGCGGTATGTTTTAATTCAATAATTTGCGTCAACGCTGAATGTCAGCGTTGATGCAAAGTGAATTACTACAGCCTTTGTTCCTCCGCGAAAACTTTAATTTTTGAATTTGTTTGCTTTGTTGTACGATTTGTTTATTGGCTGCGGTAGTTACTATCGTGTTCTAGGAACGTTGCAGCCATTTCATTTTAACACTTTTTGGTAATATTTAAAATTGACATTTTGTCTTCACACTTTGGTTTCGTAACGATATCTTTGTTATATGTTGCGTAATGAAATCATTAATTTATGTCTGGATGTGTTACGTAATGAAATCATTAATTTTTGGCAGGATACGTTACGTAATGAAGTCATTAATTTTTGTCTGGATTTGAGGAATCATGAGTTGCGTCTTTCTATTGATCATACGCACTGTATGCCCACGTTCGTTTTATAATAATGGACTGAATTAAATTTTATGTTATTGCTAAAGGCAAATCCCGCAGGCATTTGTGTGTGTCCGTCCAGTGTATAAACTTTGTATACTGTAATTTGACTTGTCCGATATCTTTGTACAGCTATGTATTGAAAAAATATCTTAAGGACGCAATAAAACAAACAAATAAATGTACATCTGCCAATTTCATAAGTGGTTTTATCAGTACAAAAGTTCATCAAAAATTGTCACATCCTTTTTTTTTTTTTTTTTTTTTTTNAGAGGAAGCCTATTTGAGAAATCTTTTTTTTAAATTTGAAGTTGGTACTCTTTACTAATTGAAATAATTTATTTGCAAAGAATTTTTATTTTAGTGTAAGAATTTATTGTAATTATGAAGACTTGGGCACCCACCTAAAGAAAGGTTTCTTCAGATTAATTTTGCTAGATTTTACTTTTACTATATGTTTGAAGTTGTATATATATGGCCACCTAAGTTCCTTTAGAAATGTTAACGGAGAGTGCACTTCAAAGGAATAATGTTTGTCCATATCAGTTAAGGCTGGGCTACAATTGATTTAGCACACGCACGGCACAAATTGGAAAGTTACGGTCATAATAGCACATTCACAGAAACAACTGAAGTTTTCACACTACAATCCTGGAAGTTAAAGAAAATGATAATCAGTAAATTGTGTGTGCAAGGTTTGTAACATTAGAATGGGAAATATAATGCTGGTCAGTTTACTTAGCTGCTAGTGCCGTGATTTGTAGAAATATATAATACTCTGTACAGTTCACCTTGACATACACAGTACAGGATTTACAGAATAAACCCCTACTTTCTGAGCGCCTCACCTGTACCACTTTTCTGTCAGTGTGCTGTGCATGATTATGGCAAGTGTCATGCCAACAAATGTATTCTGCGTTCTGTGCTAAATCAATAACTGTAGCCTGGCCTTTACCTGGGTTATTTTTCTGCAAAATCAGCAGCAGTATCGTAGAATTTGTCATAGTTGCCAAAATAACATTTCAAATCTTTAAGGAAATTTATGTTTGCCTACATGTCCTGATAGCAACAAAAAGAAAACTGAAACCTTCAATTCTAAATGTGTTAGTTCTCGAAGACTCAATTCTTGGACCACTGCATTTGTTGTTCATATAGACATTGCACACCTACATGTAGATAAATAACACACTCGGATGATCAGCTTGGGAGTTTTTATGCCTCTTATCTCTAAAGGCATTATTTTACGGGATGATAGATTTCTTGAGAGTTCAATTTCTGTTCGTAAAATTGATTTATAGCTTTCAGTAATTTATTATGTAATTGGATTACTTCATATTGGGGACTTTGTGTAAATTTTACAGTTTTACATGATGCAACATATAATCAATCTGAATCTTGTAGATCCCACTTCTAGTGGGAAAGAGTGGGTTAGAACGGATGGCAGGTGGTGAATGAAGGAGCTTAGTTTCATTGCAGTTTTGAAGGGCATCGAGAGGCTTATCAAGTTGAGAAACTTGCGCCGGGCAGCTCCAACTGCAGGGGAGGTCTAGAAGAGCAGCACAGATTTGCACCCTAGTTGCTATAGTTTTGACTGACAGACGAGTTAAGTTGTATAACAAGAATGTGTGCTTTACGTATGACTGGAGCTGCGACATTGACCTGGCAGCAGTGTTTTGGAGCCCTGGGTCAGAGGCCATCGTGATAGCCTAAGAGTGGCGCAGGGTATCTGTTGTGGCGAGGCCGACGGGCTTGCAGAGTGTGGAGGACCACGCGCGGTGGGTATTGTCGTGAAGTGCTCTGCCTGGCCACACGTAGAGGTAAGTATTGTGTGTGTTTGTGTAGGCTGGCCGTAGTGTACTTGCAAGTCTGATGGTACTGGTAGTTACTTGTGGACGCAGGCCTGGAGAGTTGCTTGATAGGGGACGGACTGTCAGTTGGTCGTTTCACACGCACTGTTTATTTTATTTGTTGAAAAAGCAACCATGTCCTCATTCCCAGTGAGTAGGATTTGTCCAATTCACGGTATTGAAATATGCAAAATGTGATGTTAAAAGTAATAAATGGGTGATAATTAAAGTAACATTTAGGCAACTTGATTTATAACTTGGTCAGTGAGAATGCCCTTGAAGAAGGAATTCTTCAACACTATGGAAAGTAGCGAGAGGCAATCCTGCAGACATCTTGATACATAATGCAGTGTGAAAGACGTACTTAGGTGGAGGTACATGAACTGAAAGGATGTACATGTAAGTAATGGAGGAAATGCCAGAGGACAGGCAGATAATTTGAAAATGATACTGTTGGGATTTTCTTAAATTTGCTGATCATCTCTCCGTCACCACAGTTTTAGTCTTTAATTGTGTAACCTATAGCTATAATTGTGTAGTGAGAAGGGCTATGAAGATTGGGGAAATGTAAGATAAAGTAGACAAAAAAAGTTGAAAATATTCTCAACAAAAAAGCTTAACTGACTCAATGGGTTACGATTGCTTTAAATCTATAAAACTGAAGGTTAAACTAGGATAAAACTCTTCCAACGGCCTACCTGACCTTAATTTACATACTAACTGAAGCTGCACTAAAGAGCTGACACATTGCTGGACAAACTTTTTTTGCCAACTGTCCAGCTTAGATTTTGTTAGATTTAGATAGCTCAACACCTGTTTATTAAACTGAAATTGTGACATGTCAGCTAGCATGCTAGTTTAACTGGGGCTAGGTTTGGGACACACTTCTCTCAAAAATGATTTCAAGCAGAACTGTGAAACACTTCAATATGGAAATGTGGTATGTTGAGAAGAAACTGAAAATATTATTTTCTGAAACAAATCCCCCCCACTTATGGAAGTGACTAAGATGAGACTGCGGAGTAATGTGGTCAAGTGGGAGAGTACTTGCAGCTGCAAGTCGGCTAGGCTACAACAGCTATGGCAGTGAGCAGGGTGGCGCAGGAATGTGGCAGCTTTCTCGGCAGTCAACTGTTGTCTTGGTAAGTGGCTACATATTCTGTGTGTCTTTGTTTCCAGTGAAGAATATGACTCCTCAACTCCAGAAACCTGCCCCTAATTTCAAAGGAATTGCTGTTATAAAGGGCCAATTCAAGGACATCAAACTGTCTGACTACAAAGGCAAATATTTGGTGCTGTTCTTCTACCCGCTGGATTTGTAAGTGATGGTTCAATTTTTTTTACCTGTGAAGGGGTGGGTGGGGGGTACACACATGCTCATATGTAACATATTAATCTACATAAGACTGCGGATTGGCAGTCATTAAAGTAAAACAGAATGTAGATTAATGCATGTGTGTTGTATCTGGAAATGTGCTTCTATTTATTAGTCAAGAAACTAGAACCAGGCGTGGTGTAAATGTGACTCGCTTATCTGTGGTCGTTTTATCGTAACAGGATGTGGTTTACTTGATTTACTTTTGTATAGTTGTACAAAGTGTTGGCTGAATAGTCTGCCAGGCTCTCGAGCTGCTGAATGCTACCAGTCTTGTGGAATGAAAGTTAAATGTTAGTATTGGTTCTCAGAATTTATTTTAGGGTGTAAATTTGATTATTGGCAGAAAAACTGTAGAATATTTAGCAACAGCAATACAGTCTTCATTAATTTATACTAATAAACATTTTGGTAATTTATTAAGTAGATGTCTCAGCTATACAGATTTAAATAATTCAATGTGACATTAGTGGCATATTACTAATGTTTTTAATTTGTTTTAATTGGAACCCCTTGTAGTACACCTGGACTGGCGCCGCTGGTAAAGAAATAGCTGTGTGGATACCGCAACAATTTTTTCCCCTTTCGCGCCACACAGAATGTCATTAAGGGTCATTTAACACCCATCTGCGGCCAAACATTCGTAGCTGGCACCCTGCACACATTGAAATTGAAACTGCATGCGTCTTGCATGCCATCATAAATCTCTCACAGTTAGGGATACTAAATGTTTAATTAACAGTGCAAATGTGGAAGTGACTTGTTTTGTTTGTAAATCTTAATGCTAGTGGGTGATTATTACAAGAAACTAAAGACTAAATGTACTCATTTGTTATTATATTGTCTTATTTGGGTTTAATGAAATGAGTCAAAATTATTTGGTAAAATTTTATACAAATAGCTGTATGAAAGTTATGTAATCGTTGTCAATATTACATAGATACATTCCCAAGTATAGGCTGTTTGCTGTAAAGTGATCACTTTGAGGACCTAGTTACAAAATGCTTAAAACTTTGTTAGTTACACCACTTTCTGTTTACAACGATCACATACAGCTCAGAGGGTATCTAGACCAGTATTTGGTGCGCGTGACATTTTACCCAAGAGGAAAATGGCATTTCAGAACAGGNATTTCAGCTCAGAGGGTATCTAGACCAGTATTTGGTGCGCGTGACATTTTACCCAAGAGGAAAATGGCATTTCAGAACAGGGCTGTGCTGCAACAGGCTTGGCAGTGAGTAAGCGGGAAGGCTGAGCTGCTAGGAAGTAAGTGTTGCCAGGCATTGTGCAAGTGTGAGTCAGAAGTGTGTGCTGATGCAATCCGGTGGTTTCATGGCAGCAGTCAGTCAAGGACAAGGAAAAGTGTCTTAATGCTTCCTTACCAGGAAGAGGAACACTCACTGTGGTGAAACCTTTTTTATTAACTTTGAGGAGCCTGAATTTGTGAAGTTTAAGCCTATTATCAAGAGTAAAAAAATTTTGATTCTGTGATTTAGCATATTAAATAGAAGTATCACCACTATGACTTATTTTTGCCAGTGGACTTGACATTAGATTGTAATAAAAATAACATTTTTTATAGTATACAAAATTATTATTGAATTCACTCCAAAAAGAAAAAAGTCAATTTTGTATTGGTGAAGTTTTTATCATAAAGCTTTTACTGTAGCAAATTTAATTGGTGTGTATATGCAGCATTTTAATTTTCAGACAAAAAATATTTATTAAAAAGCTGTTGCTGGAAAGATATTGCCACTATTATTTTTGTACGTTTTGACAGTGTGAACATCGGCAGCGACGTATGCAGAATAGCATTCGCCCATGTTGGGTGCCAGAATTAATCTATAAAGAGGTGTGTTAGTTTTGNGGCAGCGACGTATGCAGAATAGCATTCGCCCATGTTGGGTGCCAGAATTAATCTATAAAGAGGTGTGTTAGTTTTGTGGTAGAGAATGGGATAGGAAAAGGAGAGAACTTTATTTATTTCATTTCCATTGAAAGTCAAAAGAAATACCTTGGTTCTTACCGTACACTTTCTGTATCCCTTGGAACTGCCACCTTGGCTAGCGAAGTAGGACAAAATATAACACAGCAGCTTTCCCACAAATACCAACAGTTTCAAACCAGAAATGAATTTCCTTGCACACAAAATAAAGTTCAATTCTGCAAGTATCATGGCACGGAAGGAGCACTTTATATAAAGAAAAACTATCAGAATACGTTTTGCTGTAGTTTTATTTCAAAATTTTACTTTCTTATTTACTGTAAGTATCTAAGATAAAAAAGAAAGTGCCGACAGCAAATACTAAGTTACCTGACCTGTGCTAATGCGGCAATGTAAATTGGAGTAAGATTACTTTGGTACCACCATCCTTACAATACTTTTTTAAAATTTAAAGAAAAGAACAAAGATAAGATTCTAGAAATTTAAGATATTGCTGCTGCTTAACCAATTTATGTTTAGAAACTAAAATATCAATTTGCTAGCTGTTGCACGTAATTGCAAATGAAAATCTGGTTTATGATCTCCAATAAGAAAAATCAAATTTACTGTCCCAAAAATCTCAAAATTACTGAAAATTAAAAGTTCTCTCTTCAAAGGTTATTCAAATCTCCCAACACATGCTCAAAAAAGGTTAAAACGTTCTCAGGGTTCACAAATCAATATTCTGGCATTAGCTTCACTCAGTAGGGTGGTTTGCTTTTCTGCGTATTAATTAGGACCAAAAATCTTTAAAAATGATAGAGGCCAAAGTTTATACTGCAATCAAGTTCAGAAATAGATGTACGAGACCCTCTGGCTCAAATAAAAGCCTAGCGTCACCTTTCTGTAGTGGTGTCGCACACTCAATTGATGCCNATGTACGAGACCCTCTGGCTCAAATAAAAGCCTAGCGTCACCTTTCTGTAGTGGTGTCGCACACTCAATTGATGCCTGGTGCCTATTGGCAAGATCAACTTGAAAATTACCTGAAGTACTAAGAACCTCGACCTTGGCCGGATTCCCCTAAGGAAATTCAAACTTCTGGGACCAACGATTATGCCCTATCTAACAGTGACACCAGGGATTTANGCCGGATTCCCCTAAGGAAATTCAAACTTCTGGGACCAACGATTATGCCCTATCTAACAGTGACACCAGGGATTTACACGGTCCAAATACCGGCGTAATTAAAACGCGGCTGTAAGGTTTAAAGGTCCCACACAAAAGCTAACTATCGGCAACTATCCTAAAAAACTACTCCAGTGTGGCACAAAATAAAATTATGAGAAAATAAATTATAATTAATATAAAAGTGAAACTGTTAATATACAAATTTACTATTTAAGGTTATCAGGTTAAAATTCCACAATACCATAGTCATAAAAAATAAAATGGTTGAATTACTTGAGGAAAAAATTGGATAGTAAGTTTTGAAAGTAGATATTGCTCAATTTTTGAGTTTGTTGCTTCTTATCCTGTTATGAAAGTTTATTTTGCTTACAAGCAATAAAAAATGGTTATGTTGATGAAAATATTAAAAGTGATGGGGGTGTGTTGCAGCACGTTCGTGTGCCCCACGGAGATTGTGGCATTCTCGGATCGTGCGGAGGAGTTCCGCAAGATAGGGTGCGAGATAATCGCGGCATCGTGCGACAGCCACTTCAGTCACCTGGCGTGGATCAACACTCCGCGCAAGCAGGGGGGCCTGGGCGAGATGAACATCCCCCTGCTGGCGGACAAGTCGGGGCAGATAGCCCGCGACTACGGGGTGTACCACGAGGAGACAGGGGTGCCCTTCCGTGGTCTCTACATCATAGATGAGAAGCAGGTGTTGAGGCAGATCACCATGAACGACCTGCCGGTGGGGCGGTCTGTGGACGAGACTCTGCGTCTGGTCCAGGCCTTCCAGTACACAGACAAGCATGGCGAGGGTGAGTATCCTACGCTCGTGTACTTTTACATGTAACAATAGCAGTTTTTTTAAATTTGAACTAAGGATGGGTCGNGGGTGAGTATCCTACGCTCGTGTACTTTTACATGTAACAATAGCAGTTTTTTTAAATTTGAACTAAGGATGGGTCGAATACCAAAAAATGCTGGTTCAGGTACCAGTTCCACTATTTTTACTTTGGTTCCGGTCCTTCCAAAGTGTAAAAACTAATGTAATATTTAAGTATTGAAATTATATTCTTAGTGCTTCATTACAGATGGAATTTAGAAATAAATCAAATATTACCTTTGTTTTTTTTATTTTAAATAATTAGTCTAGAAACTGTGGAAGTTCTCATAGTTACTTGCACACGTTCCACATTTAGGTNTTTTTTTTATTTTAAATAATTAGTCTAGAAACTGTGGAAGTTCTCATAGTTACTTGCACACGTTCCACATTTAGGTTAGATTTCTTTGCAGTTGCATGGCGTATTGTGTTCCAATTCAGTGTTTAATTGTAAACTCTTTAATATAACAAATCAACTAGCCAAGAAAAACCAAACTATTTTTCATATTTTTAATGTAGTAAAACTTTACTATATGCTATTCACGGTAAGGTGAGCACTTTTGAAAGTCCTCTCATTTTTTGGGCTAATAGTCAATAAATGTATTTTATTTTAGCCTTTGACATTAACTTCAGTGCTTGATGGAATATACACACTTTATTTTCTCACATGGCAATATTTATTTAAAAAGGTGGTTAAAGGATAAAACATAGCTGAAAGGGAAAAGAAACTAGGGCTTCAAAAGTGCTCACTCTACTGTAAACAGCCTATATAAAATTTTTGCATACTTTTAAAAATCCTGAAGATTTTCTGACATCTCTTGAGATGATGTATCTTAAAACAGTTTTACAGGAGCTTTGCAAATTCATTATTTATATGCATTAAAAATCTTCCTTTAGTTGGCTTTTATTGATGTTCACTACATACCAAAGGAGTGCAGTACAAGTGATAATTAAAGACAGTTTTAATTAGTACCACTTTCATTCCAACAAATAGAAGCACTATGATTTTTCATTAATTTTTTTTTTATTTCTTAGCTAGTAACTGCGACTGTTAGTTGCCCAATGGATAATTCTGCTACGTCAGCCGCTATCTCTGTGTACATAGTTTCAAGAGGTGTTTAAATACGGTTTTTATTAAGTTTGAGTGTACCGGAAAAAATTAGTGGATTGTTTTATTTATCCCTTGGTCNGGTGTTTAAATACGGTTTTTATTAAGTTTGAGTGTACCGGAAAAAATTAGTGGATTGTTTTATTTATCCCTTGGTCCCCTGAGAACTACTTATAACAGGGATGTACTGTATTATGAATGTTTTCTTTAATATTCCCATTTGCATAGTTTTCTTTTAGTAAAACTTGACAATTGCCTAACAATGTGTTGCACATAAAGTTTAATGAGGTTGGGTTTTTTTAGTTGACTAATGTCAGTCCCCTGAAATTCTATGGATAGAGGTTCGACTGTACTTCTGTTAATTTGAAAGTATTTTATTTTTGGTTTATGATTAACATTAGTAAAGCAGAGAAAATAGGGGTGTTGATAATGCCTAGTAAGAAATAGCAAAATGTTGTTACACTGAGAATGCATAAATGTTGCATTATCCTTTAATGTCATTTTCTATGTTGGTTAAACTATGTTTGCATGAGGCGGAGGAATATCATGAAAAGTATAACTTTGGCAGAACCTAATAAAAGTTGGAAGTAACAGTGAGTGGCTTATTCCTTTCAGCACTTGAATTTATATTTATAATGTCTAAGAAACCTACTTTGCCATTCTCTTGTTAATGTTGGCTTTGTGTATTAATGCTATAGAAGTTATTAATATTTTCTGTGAGCTTATTTGAAGTTTGGTAATGCACATCTGGCACGATAATACTTGCGCAGTTTGTCCGGCCGGGTGGAAGCCGGGTTCCAAGACGATCAAGCCAGACCCTGAAGGCAGTCAGAAGTTCTTCAAGGAAGCTTCATAACCATCCTGGAGCAGGTCTTCCGTGAAACTGTCGCCGTGGCCTGTTGGTCACGTCAAATGTTGTTNGGTGTTTAAATACGGTTTTTATTAAGTTTGAGTGTACCGGAAAAAATTAGTGGATTGTTTTATTTATCCCTTGGTTCCCTGAGAACTACTTATAACAGGGATGTACTGTATTACGAATGTTTTCTTTAATATTCCCATTTGCATAGTTTTCTTTTAGTAAAACTTGACAATTGCCTAACAATGTGTTGCACATAAAGTTTAATGAGGTTGGGTTTTTTTAGTTGACTAATGTCAGTCCCCTGAAATTCTATGGATAGAGGTTCGACTGTACTTCTGTTAATTTGAAAGTATTTTATTTTTGGTTTATGATTAACATTAGTAAAGCAGAGAAAATAGGGGTGTTGATAATGCCTAGTAAGAAATAGCAAAATGTTGTTACACTGAGAATGCATAAATGTTGCATTATCCTTTAATGTCATTTTCTATGTTGGTTAAACTATGTTTGCATGAGGCGGAGGAATATCATGAAAAGTATAACTTTGGCAGAACCTAATAAAAGTTGGAAGTAACAGTGAGTGGCTTATTCCTTTCAGCACTTGAATTTATATTTATAATGTCTAAGAAACCTACTTTGCCATTCTCTTGTTAATGTTGGCTTTGTGTATTAATGCTATAGAAGTTATTAATATTTTCTGTGAGCTTATTTGAAGTTTGGTAATGCACATCTGGCACGATAATACTTGCGCAGTTTGTCCGGCCGGGTGGAAGCCGGGTTCCAAGACGATCAAGCCAGACCCTGAAGGCAGTCAGAAGTTCTTCAAAGAAGCTTCATAACCATCCTGGAGCAGGTCTTCCGTGAAACTGTCGCCGTGGCCTGTTGGTCACGTCAAATGTTGTTCCTGTCGTGTAATTGCTCCGCATTCTCCAAGTTCTACTGTGTCTGTGTAGAAAGCATTTGTTTTTGAGTGTGTACACTTTTTTGTCACTTATTTAAGCATGTCCAAACATGCAAAATAAATGTATTTTTCAAAGCATACCAGTTTTCTTTTGTTTACGGAAGTATGTCCTATCCTTGTTTTGTGAACTTGTGGTCCTGAATGACCCAAATGTATTCACTGTTTGTTGCACGTGTAGGTACAGGTGTTGTACCTTTAAATCTTTTATTTGCTTCCCCATACTTTTTTTTTTTTAAATCAACGGGTGAAAGTTTTTGATGAACATACTGCAGTGTTCAAGAAACCAGATCTTTAGCACGAGGCAAAATGAGAGCTTAATCTAGCTGTGTGCTTACCGGTAGGAACCAGATAAAGAGCAAGGCTACAAAGTTATCTTTCCTAGTAAAGCCAAACATTATGATAACCAGTGATGACTTGCAACAGTATTTTTGGACCCTGAACATACATGACTGGCCAAAATGTGTAATTTGCCCACAACTGCAACACTGCATCTAGGAAGTGCCTTGTTTGGCATTTGTTAGCACGTATACCTAACATTTATTTGTTAACATACTAGCTACATGCTAATTTTGTCGACTCTGGTATGGCAAATAAAGGACTGAACAGCCCATGCATTGTGTAGCATGTCTGGTTGAGTTGTGGACAATTTTCAGCAGTAGATCAAAAGTACAGTAATATCACGAAAGGAGGTTAAGAATGAACTAGAATGCAGTAAAGGTTTGTCAGAATGTGGTGGCCACTTGANATGCAGTAAAGGTTTGTCAGAATGTGGTGGCCACTTGATTGGTTAATTGTGCCCCCTCTCACTGTGGTAATGTTGTCTAGAAACTCGTGAAAATACAAACACTGAATAAATGTTTTCAGTTTCCTCAAAGAATGGATCAGTTATTTATTACACACTACCCCTTTTGTCAATGTGTTACTAAACATTGTGGAGATCCCCAAATTTGTAAATCATGCGCATTTGCTTTCCCAGGTGTGAGAGGGGTTGCTTCATTTATAATCACATTTAGCTGGGATTCTTTATCAATCTGCTCCATTTCAATAGCAAACAAGTTGCACTTTGCATGTGTACGGTGTACAACCAAATTAATTTACGTTGCACCTTGTGGGTGCACATACAGTCCTGGGTTATAACATGGAAAGCAGCTGTGAGGTTAGCTTATCTTCAATACTTTACTAAATTATTACAAAAAAATTTCAGTTCACATGAAATTTAAGCAGATTAGATCTAGAAACTACGTTAAAAAACCAATAAATGGTAATAAATAATGCATTTTCAAAAATTCCATAATTACTACAATTCCAGATTTGGGAACTAGGTAGATACAGGAATATTCAGTTTCTAAGTTTTTGGCCCAGCAACTGGAAGTGTGCGCGAAGGGGATGGAGGGGTGCCTTAAACAACTCTACTGGTTAGCAACAAATGATGAATCCATATTTCCAGGAACAATTTCAGCATGTTTCAGTTCATCATGAACAGTTATCTTCAGAATTATGCCATAGATTTTACTGTTGTAAGAGAGATTATTGTGCTGTAATTTTCTGTGTATAAACCATAAGAACGTTATTTAGACACTACTTCACCCCATCTTCATGTCATCTTGTCACCCCAGGTGGGGTTTGAACCCGGGAACCATATTCTACCAGAGCCTACCTGCACACCCCTAGATGCGGGGATGGCCACGTCAGTCAAGTTCGTTTCGCCTTCTTGCCAATACGTCACACCACATGTGATAGAAACCAGCCAAGCGCCTGAGCTCGCGCAGCAGATGCAACCGTGCATGACAGAGGTGCCTGCTTTCACCACTGGCCGAGAGATGGCACCTGAGAGCGCATCTCTGCTTGCGGGCAGGTGGAATATATGTCCATGCACCGCTGCGGAATGGCAGTTCATTCTCAGCAGCTCGCTCCACCACCTCGTATGCTGGAGCACTCTGCATACTCAAACGTCTTCGCGACCTACCAGCAACCACTGAAGAAGTCTTCAACCCCCTTCAACACACATTACTCTTCTGTAGTTAGTTGGGTCACTTAGTACTATAGCTACCTATCCGCGTCTGCTCTTGTCTAGTTTAGACCCAGGTCCCCTTAACCAGGTATTCGTTGTCTGCTTCCGTTTTAGTTCCTGGTTAGTTACGCGGTAGTAAGGGCCACNCCAGGTCCCCTTAACCAGGTATTCGTTGTCTGCTTCCGTTTTAGTTCCTGGTTAGTTACGCGGTAGTAAGGGCCACCGTGTCTATTCCTCACAGAATAAACACGTTCATATCAAACCTCCAAGTACTGATTGTAGGGTGACTGTCTCTTATCCCCCATAGATGTCAGCCTACCAGGGAAAAGCAGGAGACAGTCATTTACAAATCAAGTTGCCGAACCTACCGTAGGAATGGGGGCTCGCTTGACTGGGTGCACATACGTCGCAAACNGTCATTTACAAATCAAGTTGCCGAACCTACCGTAGGAATGGGGGCTCGCTTGACTGGGTGCACATACGTCGCAAACACACCCATTAGACTACCATCCATACTGTGCACCTGGTGTTCAGTACGGTAAAGCCACAACCACCAGAGACTCAATCCACAAGGCGACTAGCCAACCAGTCCAGCCAATTCACTCCATCCACCACGCTAAACTGTCGCCAGGAGTGATAGACTGGTTCTAGAGGTCTGCCCACCTTTGGACCACACCCATGTCGTCGGACATTCAGGGTAAACCCACCGTGCTAAACTATCGCCGATTGGCTCGGCCTCTGATTAGCTATACACAGAGCTAGGGATAGTCGCCTGCTCTTCCTTCGTGGGACCGACTTTAGTACCTAACTTTATGCCATACACCCATAGGAGTGGTGCGAAGTGGCAAACTATGAAGGCAGCTGCTGCCTCCGAATCCAACGAGAGATGCAATCCAGCCCCAACTGTACTTTGCACTTTTGCAGCAAAAACCCCCGGGAACGAGCTCAAGCTGCCAGACATTTGGAGAGGCCTCACCTCCCAGCTCCTTCCCCCTCATTTCACCTCCCATTCAAGACCACTGGCTAGCCACATCTGGTCGTCACCAACTTTCGTCGGGGACGTCACGTGCCACTGGGGATAGCAAACCTGTGGTTCTGGAGCACCTGAACCAGCAGCCATTCGCAGGCACCCTTTAGCACCGCCTCCGTCCAAGGACTGGGCACCAGTTCCGGCCGACCTCAGCAGCAACAGCGGCCGAGTCAGGAGCTATCCCGGGCCATGCCCAATACAGGTAAACAGTGGCTGTGTACCAACCAGTGATACAAAAGACAGCCGACTTTGTGCCGTGCCCTAGCCTATACACTGGCAGAGGTCCGGTTAGCAGCCAGTAAAGTCAGCCAAGCATACCGCCAGTGTGTCTGACACACACAAGACCTTGCCCGACCATGATCTCATCAGTCACGTGACGGAAGATATTTCGCACACGGTTGCACAATCGTGTGGAAAATGTGTCGTCGTGTGTGTGTGTGTGCCTGTCAAGTACTACACTGCGAGTACTTCAACTCCTGCCCTTTTACAGAATATATTACTGGTAGCCTAGCTGTTCACTTGCAACCTTGTTTCGCCACTTCCTTGCAGGAAATGTGTATTTCATTTTTCCCACCTGTCATTAGGTTCACTACCAACAGCACCAATCCATCATATTTCAGTACCCTACAACTCGCCACGTGTTGAAGTTGGCTTTGTTAACGAAATGTCGCAACCATGTGAATAATGTGTCAGCCTTTGTTTGTCTGTTTAAAAGTATTAGACTGCAAGTTTTTGTGCTTTTGCTTTTTTTCTCCCCCCAGTTGATGCAGCAAGCATTGGCATTGTGGAAAATATGATTATACATGTAAGTGCAAGTAAATATTTCAAAAATAATCTAAACACTTTCAGTGGTTCTCATTGAACTCGTACATTGTATTGTGACTTTTTTCTGCTTATGAGAACACTAGTATTCAACTCTCTTTCACTTTTTCCCACTTCCCATCTTTGTTACTACACATTCTTTAATTATTATTATTTTTAGTTCTTTATAAATATTTGTTTCTGCATTGGAAAACATTCATAAATAAAAGTTATGTTATTGTTACCCATAAAAAAATTTGTAATTTATTTTAGGAAAAACATTAAAATAATTAAAATATTTAGAGTGCAAGTTGGTTAGGGAAATGTAACAATATACGTGAGCAAGTCAGATAAATGTGAGGGAATTTGCTATAAGGATACTGCTAGCCACCTTGAGACCCCGCGTCAATAAACTGGACACGTACCTTACCTCACAGGACACCCACTATCTCCACTCTCAGATCGTCATCCGCATGCCTCAACGTTGGGGTCGAAGTCGAAGACTACCACAAGCAGGGTGGTTGGAGCTACAGCTAGACAAGGTCTTTGTGTGTGCGCTAGGTTACGGGAGGATGCTGCTTGGGGAATCGACGTCTTGAGCCATATCCTAGCCCATGTTCACAAGTGGGAACTGGGCTTGCCCGGGATACCTCCTCGACTGCTTTAATGCTGCAAGAACCTATCTCGCATGTGCCACCAACACCACCCACCATGACTCAAGNACCTTACCTCACAGGACACCCACTATCTCCACTCTCAGATCGTCATCCGCATGCCTCAACGTTGGGGTCGAAGTCTAAGACTACCACAAGCAGGGTGGTTGGAGCTACAGCTAGACAAGGTCTTTGTGTGTGCGCTAGGTTACGGGAGGATGCTGCTTGGGGAATCGACGTCTTGAGCCATATCCTAGCCCATGTTCACAAGTGGGAACTGGGCTTGCCCGTGATACCTCCTCGACTGCTTTAATGCTGCAAGAACCTATCTCGCATGTGCCACCAACACCACCCACCATGACTCAAGTGCAGCTTTCCCCGATCAGCAGCGCCCACTGCCGCCGAGAGACTGCAATTCCGTCCAGCACAAACTATAGAGCATGGCGATTTGTCCATTTCAGCCATGTCGCAGGTCTCTGGTTACAACTAGTGAGAAGCACGTGGCAGTTTCTACCACCAAATTATTTTGTAGCAAGCAAAAACTTGTTACTGTAAGAAAATATAATGGGTTTATTTATACGTATTTGTGACAACTATTTCGCACATTGCGTATTCTTTTGAAATTAATAAGAGATGCCGTTTACACAGAATTGAGCGGAACCCCATGAGCAGAGGCAAAGGATATCCCAACCAATCCATGCATGAAGCAAAATAACAGCACTCTGTCGGGCAGAATGAAGCTATAAGGGAGTATTAATGTATTTAAGACTACACAACAGAAAAACCAGCGCACACAGGTGAGCAAAATTAATAGGGGCTGGGGGGGCAAATTTGTTGACAGTTAGATTGAAACAATTTTACCTTGTGCACAAAGTCCAAGCACATGTGGGACTTGCACGGAAAAACATGGTGGTAGGACTTTTTTATGAGAAAACTTTATATGCGCGATACAAACTAAAATATGAAAGACTCTGCCTGGCTCTTGCAGAAATTCGCTACAAACATGCCGCCCAAAAACTGTTCAATATTTTGTAGATGTGTCTACACAAGAAAAGCATTTAAGAAATNTATTCTTTTGAAATTAATAAGAGATGCCGTTTACACAGAATTGAGCGGAACCCCATGAGCAGAGGCAAAGGATATCCCAACCAATCCATGCATGAAGCAAAATAACAGCACACTGTCGAACAGAATGAAGCTATAAGGGAGTATTAATGTATTTAAGACTACACAACAGAAAAACCAGCGCACACAGGTGAGCAAAATTAATAGGGGCTGGGGGGGCAAATTTGTTGACAGTTTGATTGAAACAATTTTACCTTGTGTACAAAGTCCAAGCAGATGTGGGACTTGCACGGAAAAACATGGTGGTAGGACTTTTTTATGAGAAAACTTTATATGCGCGATACAAACTAAAATATGAAAGACTCTGCCTGGCTCTTGCAGAAGTTCGCTACAAACATGCCGCCCAAAAACTGTTCAATATTTTGTAGATGTGTCTACACAAGAAAAGCATTTAAGAAATGTTGGAAGACAAATCTGAAGTTCTCATTTCTACTCCAAGGATTAGTTTTCTGGGGTGAAAAATGGTTAAAACAGTGTTTTCAGAATATGTTTTGGCTTCTGAATTTTCTATACAGAAGCTTAAGAGAAGTCAGGCGTGCCATACAAATACAGGCCTAGGGCCACCGCGCACAGCCATACTCAGGGGAGTGGTGAGTACGCAAGTCATCCTTCGAGGTCTCGAAAATGCAAAATTGCTGCAGCCAGGTGGAATCTTCAAGTTAGTAACACTCAATTATTCTTTATTATCCATAACGTGTAGGCAACTTAATTCCATAAAACACGCTGTTGNATACAGAAGCTTAAGAGAAGTCAGGCGTGCCATACAAATACAGGCCTAGGGCCACCGCGCACAGCCATACTCAGGTGAGTGGTGAGTACGCAAGTCATCCTTCGAGGTCTCGAAAATGCAAAATTGCTGCAGCCAGGTGGAATATTCAAGTTAGTAACACTCAATTATTCTTTATTATCCATAACGTGTAGGCAACTTAATTCCATAAAACACGCTGTTGACAATAAGTGACCCAAAGTATTGATATCTGGGAAACTCATGGTAGTTCCAGACTTACTAGATATAACAATGTTCTTAGTACGGTGTCACTTTTGTTATGTTTACCATAATGGAACGATTTTCCGGAAGATGACCCTGTGTTCCGACAGGGCCTAAGGTAATTCCTGAAAAGGAAACACTAAAGGATAGGATACATGTTTTATTGAATATTTTTTATATACAGTACAATATGACTAGACATTCTTGACACTTGGTGAAGACACAAGAAACATACTTAATGCACAAAAAATGTAAATATATGTTTGAACCTGGTGACTTGGCGTTTATTGCNTGAAGACACAAGAAACATACTTAATGCACAAAAAATGTAAATATATGTTTGAACCTGGTGACTTGGCGTTTATTGCGATTTTGAGCATAACACTAGACTACCAAGAAAACTTGGAAAATTTGAATTTTGGTTGCAAATGGTTATTTACACAAATAAGAGATCTACAAGCAAAACTGACTCAGCTGCTAAAACAGTGACATCACATTTCCTCACCTGTCATCGATACTTTGCCACAACTCAGGCTGACAACATTTATCATCATACATGCTATACATCCATTTACATACGTACATAGTGTGCATTTCTGCGAGCCTCGCTCCACTCGAGTAATGCACCACCAGAGCTAGCAATACAGGCCACACACTACGGCTCGAACCATTCCTTACAATCTACTGGCTACCAAGTGTCAATACTCAGAACGATATTCAATGAACATTCAGTCAGTCTACAATATAACTTGTATAAAATTCGCCACGACATCAATGGTAGACTTACAAACTCTATCTACCGGAGCTAGACACTTGAGCGTGTTACGAGTAAAAGAAATGAGGTTTGCAGACAAGTGCTTAACCCTTACAGTCAGTGTCATATATCTGAGACACTTTACAAGTCGAGTGGCTTGAACGATTTGCACTTTACACGGCAGAAGAGGGTACGATGACGCAAGTCACTCGCATGTCCGAGGCATTCTTCGCAGTCGAGACTATATACTGCGGTCTCAAACAGCTGCTGCCAAAATGAAGCACAAACACACTTTGATTGGTTGCGATGTACGAGCGTCTCAGCAACAGCAGTACAATTTTGTAAAAATATTTGTTTGCTGCAATGCCTAAAAGGATATTTTCATCTGAGACATATGAGATCAGAGAAAGATTGAAGCATAACCCACTAGAGGAGAGTAGAAAAAGGTTGCGGTGGTATAAATATATGCTGATAGTGGAAGAAGATCAATGGGAAGATGACAGGAGCAAATGAGAGAGGAGGCAAGACAAAGAAACCAGGATGGTTGGTCAAACTGGTATAAAAACCTTGACAAGACAGTAGAAGGGGAAGAGACGATACCAGACAACCTGGAAAAGCAGGCAGACGTGCCATCAATTAGCATTAAAAAACAGAATAAAATAATTTTCTTAAAAATATGCATTCTTTTATGAAAACTGAATATTGTTACTTTTTTGTGTAATCGAAAAGAAATCATTACGGTTGATTTTGTATGTTAGCAGTAAATGTATTGAAATAATTGCTGTAGTTAGGACAAAACATGAAACTGACATGCGTAAAATACAGAGGAAAGCAACAATTATATTGTGGCTATCCCGAACAACATAAAGCAGGTCATTGTGTGTGTGTGTGTGTGCGTGTGCACACGCGCACAAGTGGCTGGGGGATGAACAGTAAAGGAAGATCTGAAGCATAAATTTCAGGGACAAAAACAAGATGCATACGGTGCACTCTCAATTTAACAGACTATGTGGGAGATAATCTGTCCGTTATTCCTGAGGAAAACAACAATTCGTTTGGATAATTGTAAGAAAGATTGGAAATGCAGTATACTGATAAAGCAGTTGCAACACAACACAGAATCCTCAGCAGGGATGGGTAACAGCTGAAATTTGTGAAATGGAAAGTTTGCTAGAAACTTCCATAGAAATTGGAAACTAGGAAGCTTCGAAAAAGGNCACAAGTGGCTGGGGGATAAACAGTAAAGGAAGATCTGAAGCATAAATTTCAGGGACAAAAACAAGATGCATACGGTGCACTCTCAATTTAACGGACTATGTGGGAGATAATCTGTCAGTTATTCCTGAGGAAAACAACAGTTCGTTTGGATAATTGTAAGAAAGATTGGAAATGCAGTATACTGATAAAGCAGTTGCAACACAACAAAGAATCCTCAGCAGGGATGGGTGACAGCTGAAATTTGTGAAATGGAAAGTTTGCTAGAAACTTCCATAGAAATTGGAAACTAGGAAGCTTCGAAAAAGGNACAGCTGAAATTTGTGAAATGGAAAGTTTGCTAGAAACTTCCATAGAAATTGGAAACTAGGAAGCTTCGAAAAAGGCATGGTTTAAAGACACTGCTTTCAGTTTCTGGAACTTTCCATTTCCAAAGGAAAATTTCCACCTACCCATCCCTGATCCTATGTATATGAATCGATGTGTTCAAGGGTATTGGTTTACGACTACTGTGTGCGGGACGTGTGCATTCTCATATTGGCTACTTCATCTTCACTTGTACAGTCACGACGAAGCAGCCAATCAGAGCCCAGCGATATTTGTTGTTGGCGCAAAACTGTATTTACGTCTTGGATTTAGGTTATGTTGTTCATGAAATTGTATGCAATGAATTATTTTAATCGAGAGGATACTTCTGTATTTAAGAACTGTTCAAGGTCATGTTTTATTTCTTGGAAGAGGTTATTGAATTTGCTTTATTTAATCTTCTACAGATTTGACGTAAATGCCCAATGTTGGCATCTGCATTCCCGTCTATAGTATACCAAGAGTTTTTCAAACTGATCACACAAGCAGTAACCGCAAATAATTAAACGTATATAAATAATCTTTACTAGTGCCCATTTTTCCAGGTTACGTCAGCTGCTTTGGTATCCAACGATTCTGATTGGCTAGATTTAACAGTTGCTAGATCAATCGTAGATTGCCAAATTTATTTTCTGTGTACTTAACAAGTCATAAGTACAAGTCTTAATTCTTCAGTGTTTAATCGTAAACCCGACTTAACACGGAACATGAACTAGATACCAACTAACTTTCCCAGGAAGACAGGATATAATTTATTTCTCTCCTTTCATGTGTGTGTGTGTCATGCTCCGAGAGAAACAAACATTAAACTCTATTGCTCTTTTGTTAGCAATACAACTTCCATGCCTGAGCATAATGCAACCTTATTTCACATAGCCCAAATTAAAGATGCAGTGATACCAAATAAGTTCAGTGTGTTAAAAATAAAAGTATTTTAACAACACAATAAAATACAGTAGACCCTGACTGACATGACCCCATTTATTACAACTACCTCTTTTTTACAACGCCTTTTTTGAGGAACCGTAAAAAAATCTGGGTTAAAATAGTTGAAACTTTGAGGGAAATCAGTCAAAGAATAAGGTTGTTGCACTTATTTTGGCCGAAGAATGTTGCGTTACTCTTGGTGAGCACAGCATTGCAAGCAAGCCACATCTAACCATAGATACCATCCATTTAGGCTGTCAACGCGAGCCAATACAGACTGCCTCTGCCTGTCCCCTTTCCCCCGGTCTGCAGTGTTCCCGCACATGACGCAGTTACCAAATGTCACACACTTTTCTTGCAACTGCGATCTCCCTTGCTTGTGGGTAAGCTACCCTCTCTCTTCGCTCATTATCACTTGGATTTGTGCAGTTTTTGGATTTCTCTTTGGTTCTGATTACTGTTTGTTGATGACTTATTATGCTTAGTTTTTTGTACTAACATTTTGTTATTATATTTTTGGTTTGATTTTGCAAATGCAGTAGCTATAAGTGATAAATCAGCCAAATCGGTTGATGATGTGTTTATTGCAGAAACAGTAAACACACACATAACCAGCCTATACCCTGACCAGGGCCGACTCTGCATCGCCAACTGGAGTAACGCATGGTCTCGTGAGACGCAGTGGCAAGGGTAATCCCAGTAGACGGAACTCGAACTCGTAAGCTCTATGCGCGTGGCTAGCTACATAGCAGAGAAGTCCAGGAGGCTTTGGTGAATTGTCAAACAGCGCGACAGTCTGTGATTGCGCTGCGAAAGTCAGCCTCAAACTCTGATCTGCGGGTTCTATTTATACCCGGAACACAGGGCCAGCACAGGGTGAGTGGGTTGCAGACCAGCAGGTGGTAGCAGGAAGCCAACCCTGGACTTCAAGCGCGCTCCGAGGCATACATGGCTTAACGTCTCTTCTTGGGAGGGGGCAGCGGCTGTGGCAAGGTTAGAATGGATAGCGACGTTGCCCGTGGCACACCAAGCTTTAACCATANTTGGGAGGGGGCAGCGGCTGTGGCAAGGTTAGAATGGATAGCGACGTTGCCCGTGGCACACCAAGCTTTAACCATAACTAGTATTACAATAAAATAAAAATAAAATATGTGTACCTAAAACATACAAACGGCAACAGCACCACACGTAATCAATGAATAATACTGATTGGTCGTTAACCTCAACATCATCAAAAGAGAAAACTAAAATCTAAAAGGAATAATAGGAACAGTAAGTTATTTCAACCAAACAGGTTTTTATGGTGGAAAAGCAAATAAATTATATCAATTTATTAAGTGGAATCTTTTTTTAGGTTTGTATAACCTTAACATTGTGTACAAGTTGTAGCAATCTTGTTTGAAGCAATTTTTTTTCCACGTTTACAATCTCCAAATAATTTAGAACTGTAATTTATGGTATCGGTAACAAGGTGGAATCAAGTAAAATGTTTTGGAATCAAGAACTGAGAAAAATTAATATATTGACATCTTTACTATCAACCGTATTGCGGAAACCACGAGGAGTCGTATCAGTGAGGTACTACTGTGATAGCCAGAGCAGTCCATAACACGGAGGTCTGTTACATCGAGGGCTCACAACTTAGAAAGATAAGGAACAAGTCATTTTCAGATGCATTAAAAAAAAAAAAAGACTCAAAACACCCCAAGAGTCTACATAAATATTTCACGGTTAGTACAGAACAGTTGTATTCATGACGTAGCAAAACCACAAATGAGAATCACTAATGGCTGTTCAGAGTTAGTTAAGCACTTTCGGAAGCACCGCCAAGGAGTGGGGTGGAGACACATGGGCAGCTCTTAACATCGAGGTCTTGAGAGCTGATGAGGGTGAAACGAGATGAGCATGGAGCAGTGCCGGGATGCAAGGGCAAGGGAAACAGGAGATCCCTGAGAAAACACGCCGACCATCGGCATCGTCCAGCACGATTCCCAAATGTGAAAATCCGGGGGCTACCCCGCCGGGAATGAAAATTTCTTGCAATTATGCTCTGTTGAACACTTTACTGTGAACAACTTTTACCTGCAGATCATTTACATACTCAAGAGAACATGATTACAAGTAAAAACCCCTTTGAAATTATGCATATCAAATAAGCTAAATGTAACTGAATACTACATGCTGTGACAAAAGGCAAAGTGATAAGCAATCTGATTTACAGTTATTTGCCAAATAAAATTAAGAATCACTATGTTTAAATTTTGTTTATCACAAAAATAAAAGTTTGTAATGTAAATGTGAAGTGGCTGGACTAACAAAAATTTTGACTGTATTCAGTAAAATCTACATTATTTAAAAATTAAGTTGGCTAAGGATCAAACAATCCAAAGTTTTTTGATAGTAACAACTTATTTTAAAAGGGCCTTGTTTTAGCAAATACGGTAATCTATGACATAAGAGATTACAAAGTCATATTTCCATACAAAGAGAAATTCTGACACCAACTTTGTAAACAATAAACCTCTAGTTTTTACAAAACTGGCCTGTCATATATTAGTGGTCGTGGTAGCAGCATTGGCGATGTGGATAATAGAAGCTTTCTTGTGTGGCTACTACGCTGACGCCCCTTACTTCTTCCAGCACAAATTTACATCTATAAATAAATTAATACTCTCAATCCACACCATTACAATCTGCGGACAGCTTGGTCGACGACAAGCCTTTGATACCGAGCGCTTCTGCAGCGGCCAACAGCATGGGAAGGCCATCCTGCGAGACACAGACCTCGCCACGATACATGAAACTCACCAACTTCTCTACGTCGGAGAACTTGAAGTCGTCCATGATCAGCAGCGAGTGTCTGCAGGGGTTATCCCGCAGCACTTTGTCCAAGTACGGGCTGCACGCAGACAGGATGACTTTGTGGCATTTTATGAGCTTCCCCGAGACGGCCAGCGAGACGTCGACAAACTCCTCGTCGCGCAGCATGTCCACGAAGAGCGAATGCAAGTTGGTGTGGTGCTTGAACCATCGCAAGCACACCTCGAGGGGCGGGTCCGCGTGGGGTGCTTCTCGAGGGCCGGCAACCGAGCCGCACGTGACGAGTCGGGAGCGAGTCTCCTCCGCCGCGCCGTCGGGAGAGATGTCATCGCAACTCCCCGACAAAAGCTGCTGCGGCAGTTTGATGTTTCCCTTCAGGGTACGGCCACAGCCGTTGCGTTCGGGGCGGAGACCGAAATGCCTGCCGATGTGCACGCGCAGGTTCGTGGTGCCGTGGTAGGACATCACTCGCCCACACTGGTTACACATCACGTTGGTGCTGGACAGTCTGGTACAGAACTTCCATACATCAGACACCATGCTGGGGGACACGTCACTGCCTGCACAACACACATCACGTGTGCACAAATAAACAATGACAACTCCAATGGAATATTTCCACAAAATAATAAAATGTAGCCTCTGCTTTTGGACTGGCACATGTCCAATCATCTAGGAATACACCTTACTCCATCAGACAGTTAAAATTATATATTTACTTTTAAATGTTATATTTTGTGTTACCGTACCAGTTTTTTTACAAATTTTATTTTTCAAAGTATAGTTAATTCTTTTACGACAGATGTTAGTTTTTTATAATACTCTTTGAATAAATGACTTGATAAAGACAATCTTAATTTTTTTCAGTAACATATAGGTAATAGTTTTTCATTTTTTAAAAGTGGTTACATAAAGTGTGGAAAAAAGATTTTATGTAAATTTTTGGACATAATAAATAATTATATATAAAAAGTCACATTTAGAATTATTTTTGAAAATACATGGTTTATGTTAGAAGAAAGTATAATTACTGCGATATTGGTAGGAACATCTGATCTCAATAGTTCTCCCCCTTCCTCCAGGGTTTTCAGGTAATAGACCAAGTACAAAATCATAGCTCTGGGGAATATTTAAGCAACTTATATGGACCCCAACCAAAATCATCCTTGCAAATTATCCCCCAGAAATGCAATTTTCAATTCAGTCTACTCTGAGATAATTCTGATTTGATCATAAAGAAAAATGTTGTGCATCATCATAAAGATGCTTTGCGGACACCTTGCAACTCCGTCTACTAACACCAACTACAGTAGAGGGAGCATCACGGCTGATCTGAAGGCAAAGTCAGAGAGGTATGGAAGCTTACCACGTTGAAAATGTTCAGTTGGGCCATGTTGTGTTTTGTGGTTAGTGCAATTTAATTTTTAAATAGTCACAAATGTTAACCCCTTATATTTAAATGATCTGTCATGTTACATAATATTGTATAACGCTAAGCTGACATGAACAAAAGTGAAGATAAATGGTGAGTGAGCGAAGAGGTTTGTGTGGCTCTTGACATCGAGTTCTTGAGAGCCGATGAGGGTGAAGTAAGGTGAGTATGGAGCAGCACCGGAATGCAAGGGCAGGGAAAACGGAAGACCCCTGAGGAAACCTGCCGGCCGGCGCCATCGTCCGGCACGATTCCCACATGTGATAATCTGGGATCGACCCCGCTGGGAATCGAACCCGGTTTGCCTTGGTGTGAAGCAAAAGATACAACGCAACCATTAAATATATTTTTCCATTAGTTTGGTTGTAGATTTTGGGAATTACAGACTGCAGACATGCAAATGGAAAACAAACACGGCCACTGCATCTCTCTAATTGTACCCTCTGTCTCATGCAACTTGGCAAGATTTTGACAGTTCGACGAAAGTAGCACTAACGTTTACCTTTCATTTATGTATCCTTTAGCCATCAGCTGGTGCGTCAAGTGGCGGCTGTATACTTTATCAACACGCTGTCAGCTAATCCACTTGTCATTGTGATGCCAAACAAATTTTAAGAAATTTACAGACCGACATCTGTCTAAAAAATTTGTAGGTTATAAAAGTAAAAATAGAAAACCTTGCAAAAAAATAATGTATTTGTTAAGTCTTTTTTAATTTATTAGACAGTGAATTAGGGTAAACATCTGCGAGACGGTAACTGTAGTACTTATCACACTTTGGACGTTACAGCGTATGTGTTAAGACTGGAGATTAGAAGTAATTCGAGGAACTTGCTTGACAACACACTTTCATCCGCTAACAACTCACCAACAACTTTTGCGAAGCAATTATTCTGCTATTACTGAGACTAAACAGCTTGAGTTGGAAATATGTGTTGTGGAATAACATAAGAATTGCTTAAAAACTACCGACGTGCATCCAACTTTCTTCGTTTTACTAATACTACAGAATAGTAACAACAGGAAAACATCAAAGAGATGGGTTTACGGGAAGAGAAGAACATGGCGTGTAATGGACGTAGGCGTACGGTTACAGCCCAATATAAATTGATATATACGGAAATACATATACTACTTTAAAAATTATACAGAGCTCGTGGAAAAATAAAACAATTGGTATCCTTTTGTAAATTTGTTATTACACAAGAAAGCAATTTTTTCCTGGCTGGTAGTGTTTTGGGAGCTGACTAACAGATGGCGTCTTGTGAGCCGAGCATGTTCATCAACAGATAGCAGCACGTTAGCCTGCCTCTTGATCCCGCATTTTTAAAAGTTCAGTTTTCTCCTATTACTGGCTCGAAACGTCACGAGTCTGAAATATATTTTGTCAAATTATTTGAAATATAATTGAACAATTCCCTGCGATATTTCTGTATGCTTTTGGAATTAATATCAAGCATATATGGACGGCTGGGTAGGTGGGGATACGATGTAAACAGAACTCCCAATGTTTGAAGTTGCGTTTCATTTTGAACACCTCTACATTACTACTTTAGCACGAAGTTTAGTTTGTAACACTAACAACAGCTATTTGGTGGCCACGTAGAGCAGAAGGAAATGTATTAATTTATCTAGGAACTCTTTCTTCTCCGCGTATTTTCTGCTTGTCTGATGTGCGTATGCAGTGCAGTCAGAACAGCCAACTTAACATTAATTTTCATTCTTTCATGCATTAGCTGATACAGGATTTTGTAAATGGCACGTTGTTTGTTTCGTATATGTGAAGTTGCCACTCACTGACTGTCATTGCTTTGCCAAGTTATAAGACACGCGAGAGTATCCAGTTAGTTTACTGAAATGACAATGTATTAGTAATTTAAAAAATATAAGTTCCACAGGCCTCAATGACATTCCAGTCTGAATAATAAAAAGACTGTTTTTAATTGCTATTACAACTACTCATACAATCATTTGGGGTAAATTTGTACCAATTAAGGGTAACATCGTACCACACATTTTCGTTCATAACGAAGGATTTACAGCCCACAACTACAAGCATACTTCATGCTCACTATTTTATTTGCAAAGAACATGTTAATGTGAAATGATTCTTCAAGCCTTCATTTAAAATTAAATTAGGCAGGTGGTACAAAGTTGCCCTCACGATACAAAGTTACCCCAAATTACTGTGCATATAATAAATTAATCTTTTTTAATGGGAGTGTTTCCTGACGACCCAAAGACAGCTTAAGTTATACCATTATTTGAAAATGGGGATGCAACTCACATTGAAAATTACAGACCCACGTCTGTGTAAAGTTCATTTTCAAAAATATTTGAATTAATACTATCAAACAGGATTGTGAGTATCCCACCAAATTCAAACTGTTAAAACACCTGTCAACATGGTTTTTTAAAAGGAAAATATACAGAATCAGCAATATATGAATTTATTGAAAATATTATACCATGCAATGGTAAGTCATATAATTCACTGGCGATATTTCTGTATTCATCAAAAGCATTTAAAGTCATACTTGACAAATAGCAGACAAGCAGTTGGGGTTGCAAAGAAATATGAAAATAAATACTTATAGGTGCTCCGCAAGGGATTGTTCTAGAGCCTTTATTGTTTAACATTTATTTAAATGAATTACAACTTCAACTCCCTGATGTTTCAGTTGTATTTTTGCGGATGATACTAACTTACTTATTAAACCCTCTAAGAATATGAAAATGCAACAGACGTACTTTGTAAACTTACCTTGTGGTTTGCTTCCAACAAAATTACCTTTAAATCTCGATAAAACAAATTGCATTCTATTCAATCCGAAAATTGCAAGTGAAGAACCAAAAATATATATGTACAAAATAAATCAATAAGTTCTGTCAAACAGACTCGTTTTATTGGTGTAGAAATTGACAACAAACTGTCGTAGAGAGAACACACAAATACATTATAAAAAGAGTAAATACATCTTGCTGTTCACTAGAATTTCTTTCATCAATAACCGGAAGTAAATAGTAAATGTTTGAAATATGTATTCTTTGCAAATCTACACACACACATAAGTTACGGTATAATTTTCTGAGGAAATAGCAAATCCAACCTGCAATCAGTTTTCGTCGCACAAAAAAGGGTATTGTGCATAATTCAACACTTATCACCAACTGACAGCTGTAAAAATGTATTCAGGGAGTTCGGACTTCTCCCAGTGCCTGTGTTTATATTTATAAAACAATTCTTTATATACAAGAATAGAGGTAAATATTGCACAAATACTGAAATACTACAACACAATACTAAAACAAAAAGCAATTTCCACCTTAAGACTGTAAATAAAGCCTACACACTTAAAAATGTATACAATATGGAAATTTGGTTACATAATAGACTGACTACCAAAAAGTATAAAAATTCTAAAGGGCACAAACGTGTTCAAAAAACATCTGTTTAAATTCTTCCTAGATCGTTCTATAGTGTATCTGAATATATGTCAAAGTACAATCAACTCCTATTTTATCGGATTGCGGCTTAACCGTGAAGCCCCCAGTTCAAAGACAAATATTGAACAGCTGCCATCGGTTGTGCGTCGCTGCTATTAATAACCAGTGCGTGCTCTGTTAACGCTCTCTCAAAGCTAACTCGTTTCCAGGCAACAGTCGAGTGATACGGTACTGCTTTTTTTAATTAAAAGTGTTTAGGTACTATATTTACACACATTTTTATAAATTAATAAATGTGAAACTTAGAAGTATTAGGGATTGTGGGAAATTGTCAGACAGCACATTTTCATTCATAATAATACAGTATTTCACAATTAAAAGTGGTGTCTGCTCGTCAAAAAGGCAAGATCTAGTAGTTTACAGAGTTCATACTCGCAAAGAGGATATTTATAAATCAACCGCAATACGGTGTAAGAGGAGGTACGGTAGCTGGAGAAGGGGAGCGAGGTGGGTTAAGGCTAAATGAGAAAGACCATGGCGAGAAGGTGAGGACAAAAGGAATTTTTGGCAATCCTTAATGATGATGGGGTGGTGTTCCCTCAGGATGGTGAATAGTGTGGGGGGATGGGGGAAGTTAGGTGGACATTAAGCCACGGGGCTGTACAGGGGGAGAGGTACAGACAGTCGAAAGTTTCAGAGGTTATAGAAGCAGACGGAAAGGGGAAAGCTGTCCATGCTGGTGAGAACACTGAGTGAGTAAAATGAGAAAATGATGGCAAAAGGGGTTGGGTGAGATAGAAAGGAACTGTAGAGTGTATACGGGATGAAGATAGGAAGTGCTTACCAAAGGCGATATCCCAACTTCAATTTGAAATTATTACTACACAAGGCACTAACTTGGTATATCACAATCTGACCTAATTGTAATATGGCAATATTGCGAGCTAATGTTGAGTTGAGAGATTTGGGACGGCCCTTAACGAGGTCTTCAGAGCCGACGAGAGCGAAATGAGGTGAGAATGGAGAAGCGCCGGAATGCAAGGCCATCGTCCGGCACGATACCCATTTGCGAAAATAAGGGAGTGACCCGGCCGGGGATTGAACATGGTTTCCCTTGCTAGGAGACAGGCACTCACACCGCTCAGTCACCGCGGCCCCACTGTAAGGTTATGTAATTAAAGCTACGGAACAGTAGTCAAGAACTCTATAATACGTATTATACAAAACGAGCCTTACCACTACAGTATTCAAAATCGCGGTCGAATCAGCATCATTCTATTTGATCAGTTCATTATATAATTATGCAAATTTGCATATATATTTTGAATGACATATCGTGTGTTTCATACCATCAAACTTGAGAATGTCAACACACCCAGCCATTTTTAAATTCACAGAATTACACCGAATATGGATGGGAATATTTCCTGTCACGGTGACAAGCAGTGACAGATCATAGACTACAGATGAGATAGGCAGTTTATTCTTCTTCTGCGCATGTACTCTACATGACCTACCCCAATCATATACAACTGTCAGAGTACCATTGTCACCACTGATGAAAACGTTTGTTTATATCTTAATTTTTAAATGACAAGCACTGTTTGAATTTAATCGAACTGCAATACAAATTGGTCAGAGGATTTATACATACATCTCAAAGCATTTGTTTCCAAATCAGTTTTCTAACCTACAATACAAACCATTCCGTTTTCGCTAGACATGTTGGCAAAAAAGCAGTTCAATGGGCACAGTGATTGGTTGTGCGCAGCCAACGAGATCGGTCTACCTTAACTTTAGACTCCTCTCACGGGGCAGAACTGCACTGTTCTGCACTTTACCACACATGCACTGCACTCGTGTTGCACTCGCGATGCACTGCAACTACACTAGTGCGGTTGATGCAGCGGACGTGCGGCGTGGCAAACAGACAGGAGGGTAAAACGCCGTTCTGCGTCGGAGTCCTGTTACCACTTCTACCAATAATGGTGAGCGGTTCTACCAGACTATAACAGATGATCACTCACATTTTTGTGTTGTGTACTTGCTAAAGACCAAAGCCGACATTTAGAATTCCAATTTGGGACAAGGTGTACAAGTCGTGTGAGGTACAGCAACGGGGTGGATTTCTCTTAAAAAAAAACTGATGATGTTCTGCACTGAGAATGGTGTCCAATTGGAATATACAGCTCCGTACTCACCACAAATGAATGCGGTAATTGAAAGGCTTAATAAGAGACTGCTCGATAAAGTGAGAACTCTGTTTGCAGAAACAAACTTGCCAAAACACTTATGGGGGGAAGTAATACGCATTGCAGCATACCAGCTTAATCGGTCTCCTGCTGCAGCACTTGAGGGGAAAATTCCTGCGAAATTTTTTTTTTTGGACAATTTGACCTTTCAAAATTAGGTAGACCTATCTCGCTGGCTGCACGTAACCAATCTCCGTACCCCAATATTGAACTGCTTTTCTTCCAACACTTCTTGCGAAAACGACATTGTTTGGATGTTAGATTATAAAACTGATTAGTAAACAAATGTTTTGAGATTTTTTTTTTACTTTGTTTAACCAATTTGTAATGAAATTTTATTAAATTAAAATTGGTTAAAGGGTTTTATTTATGTAATTGTGCTTGTCATTTAAAAATTAAAATATAAACAATCACATCCATTACTGCTGACAATGTGACTTTGACAGGTGTGTTTTTTGGGGTGGTTCAATGTTGGGTACATGAACAAAGACGAATAAGCGGTCTACTTCATCTTTAGCCTATGCTTGATACAAGTGTGTATCAGATACAAAGTAGAAGATTGATACTCTGTGACCCACCTCTTTTTATACTTTCTCTTTTGTAATTTTAATTATCGTGCGTTATCAAAATCTAAACAAAATTATTTTCATGAAAACAATTAATTTTGTGTATAATTTCTAGTCATTCACTTGCGAAAATTCCTTGTATATAACTGTTGTTTCGAGTGTTAAAGGGGGCGTCGTTATGTAGCATTTCAGTTTATTAGCTTCGTTTCATTCAACCGGTGTAACGACACCAGCATGGAAAACTGCACCAAAATCGTTTCATTCACCCGGATTTTACGTGAGATTAGTTGACAGATTCCTCCTGTAGCTACACTGGTGTAATTTGGTGCAGCAAAATTTACTCCTGCTCCGGAAGAGGTGTATCTGGTGTAGTGTAATAAAATGCGCGCAAAATTTGTATGTGTCTGCTGAATAGTTTGGCCTGCGCGTATACTAAAAGTTGTTTCAATTCTTCACGATAACAGTGGAAGAGCACTGGTAAATGGCAATGACAAATATACGTTCATTTCAATTAACTGTAAGTGTCAAAAGTGGACATTGAGATATTTCCACATGGCAGTACGATTATAATCTCAACACTCCACAGTTACCACACGTTAACGGAAGATACGAGCAGTATTTTTTTTTTTTTTTAGCATTTTGAAATACTTTTTAATAAAAATTGCTTTCTTGTTTGCTGAGAAACATTCCTCGAAGTGAATTACGAACTTCGACCACTGTAGGCATTTCTGTTGGTGCATGTGTATGTCAGTAATAGAAAGGAATATATATAGTTCGGTTTATGTCCATTTAGAAATTAGAACGAAAAGCCTTGATGCAAATATAACATACTTTATATAAAACTGAAATATACATTCATACGCACCTGCAAATATTTAATTAACAAAACTCATATCAATAAATTTACTCATTTTCAAACACGGCGCTAAATCACTACAGGAATTTAAACAACGTCTTTTCTTTCAACTGTACTGATGTACTTACACCGGAATAGAAATCTGGTTTAGCTGCACTACATTACACTGGCTATATCATTTGTAGTGGAATGAAACGAAGGTAGTATGGACGGGTAAATACCTACTTCCAAAATCTTACCTCCATGGTTCACCCAGCAGACGATCAATAAAAACAAATGTCAAAATACCATGCGCCACAAGGCAGCGAGTTTAATGTTTATTTGAACAATTAGGTGGCGGGCATTATTAAAGAATTGAGTACTGTACTATGAGTGAAATTTTACGTTTACATAAATGTTCTTTTTATTGGGTAACCTACGCGCAAAGCCAGTCAGACAGCTCATGCTAGGTTGATAATTGTGTGTTAAAATTAAAAACAATACAAGTGATATATAATATAATTTGTATTTTAGCAGTGTGATCTCAGAAAATGAAGTCGTGGTGGATCTTAATACAGTACGTGTCATTAGTGTTTTGTTATACGCTTGTTGATGACAATCAGGACAATGTTTTACACATTGGTGGAATTTTCCCAATTGGTGGGAAAGGTGGCTGGCAAGGAGGGCAGGTAATCAAACTATATTCATTTATTTATATAATTACCGATTGTTTCCTGTCGTATGGCCTGATTTAGCCCAGGTAATGATAGCTTGCCAATGTTTGAATATAAAGTTGGAGACTTTTTCTGCTGCAAGCTGCAACTGACCTAACCCCCTGGTTAAGACTTGCCGGTCTCAAACTGAGCGAGCCAGCGGCGTAGCAAATCACTCGCCTCGCATCCGGGACGACCCTGGTTCCATTCCCGGCCCGGCGATCCTTATGATTGTGGTTTTCCATGAATTCCTGAGATCGCTGTGGGCGAATGTTGGGTTGGTTCCTTACTAGAGGCGGCGGCCGATTCCTTTCCCAGTTCCTGAACAAAAGGTGTGGCTCACGACACCATTCTGAGAGAGAAAAAAAAAATCTTGTTTTTAGGTACGGATTTTAATTAAATGTATATTGATTTATTTTTAACATTCAAACAGGTGAACTCTATTTAACCAAATATTGTACACTGTTACAAAATATGCACTCTCTTATTTATACACAACATAAATCAATCTTTACTGCCAATTTTGGCAGTGAGTGTACTACAATTTTTGATGAGTTTTGAATGTTGTACAGACGTGTGCGTGCTACATTGGAAGCCATCCTACAATTTCTTATTTAGGCTATTTATGCATTACCTATTTATTTTTTGTTCATTCATTCTTTGTTATGTATTATTTCAATATTTAAAATTAATTATTTTTTAATTCTAATTTATTATTTTTAATTCTAATTAATTATTTTTAAATCAAGTTACTTTATTTTACATTTTCTTGCATTTACTTTTTAATCACTTTTTCTTATTTACTTAGTTTTTTAGTTATAAGCTAGCACCTGATTACATATTTATTTTATTAATTTTTTATTTTGTTATTAATTTGTTATTTAGGAATAGTATGTACTTTTCACCAACATTAATTTTTTACTTATTGTGCATTTACTTAGTTTTTAATTAATTATTTGGGAATTATTGATTTATTTACTCACTGATTATATTAATTTATTTATAAACATTTACTAATTTTTAGTAATTATTAATGACTCATTCACATTTATTAATTTTGATGTGCATATTTATTCACAAACCACATAAAGCAATAAAATGAAGATTAAAGATGTTTGCTAGGAAGAGGGGGAATACAAAGGCACTTGTAAAAGGCAATGCTGGAGAAAGGAGATGCCTCACAGTACAAGTACCTGGGGCTGTGATTCAGAGTGATGTAGGTGGCAACAGCAAGAACAGTGCGTGGTGTCATTTTTGGTTTACAAGACCAATATTTTTTATAAATTATTAAAACTAGTGTTAATTTATTTTATTATACCTTTATTTATATTTATTTGTGGTTTGGCCACTTGTTGGAAATAAATGTGCCTGCAATTATGTAGAAAGGTCAGATTTAGAAGCAGTGGCATTATAATGGTTCACGCAAATGTAATTTGAGAGGGAAGAAGAGCGTTGGGAATGCTGGGAAGGATCTGGAGGGGGGCGAAGGAGAAGGCTGATAAAGCTACTATCAGACTGATCATAGAATATGCAGCCGCAGTCTGGGACCCGTATGTGTAAGGAGGTACGGAAGTTGGAGAAGGGCAGCGAGGTGGGTTAAGGTTAAATGGGAAAGGCCATGGCGAGAAGGTGATGTTGGGGTGGTGTTCCCTCAGGGACAGGATGGTGAATAGTGTGGGAGGATGGGGGAAGTTAGGTGGACATTTAGCCAAGGGGCTGTACAGGGGGGGAGGTGCAAACAGTAGAATGTTCCAGAGCTTGTGGAGGCGGACAGAAAGGGGAAGGCACTTNGACATTTAGCCAAGGGGCTGTACAGGGGGGGAGGTGCAAACAGTAGAATGTTCCAGAGCTTGTGGAGGCGGACAGAAAGGGGAAGGCACTTCATGCTGGTGAGGGAGTGGATTGTGTTGTGGGAGGAGTTGGTGCTGAATATAAGGGTGTTGCTTCCTTCTTTTGGGAAGAGAACCAGAGAGGGACTCTTAATAGTTATGATCCTTCGAACTTGGTTACGATGTAGTGGGGGAAGGGATTTATTGCCATTTGTTATTTATGCAAACATAAGTTTTTGTTAAGAGGTTTCCATGCAAAGAATTTATAATGCAATTAGTGGTTTTGGTATTTGTGATATTTTAGGGGTTTATCACCTTTTGTACAATTATTCAATTTTCTATAGCCATTGTGGTTGCCTATTTTATGGAAGTTTGTAAAGTATTTTATAGAGAATTTTTTATAAAAGATTATATTAAGCCCCAAATATATATATTTGAAATCAACAAAAAGGTACTACCAAACTGTCACAAACCTTGCATGCTTTAACTTCAGTTGTACCACCTGACCATGGAAAAAAAAAANGTCCCGAGTATCAGTCCAGATACCACCATTCCTTCCTGTCCAGAATGTTCTGGAGAGTCCCGAGTATCAGTCCAGATACCACCATTCCTTCCTGTCCAGAATGTTCTGGAGAGTCCCGAGTATCAGTCCAGATACCACCATTCCTTCCTGTCCAGAATGTTCTGGAGAGTCCCGAGTGCTCTCATACACAGCTCCCTCACATAGCAAAACCTCTGCAGCACTCGTATTTATAGTGATGGTGCACTGGTCCAGAACCTTCTTCACATGTCTGGTTGTGCAGAGGGAGGTGCTGCTGTAGACTCCTGGGGGGAAGGGGCAGTTCAGGTCAGCTGTCGGTCATGTTGCTTGCTGGCCCGGCGATGGAGCAACGGCTGGTTCGTGGCGAGTCACCCTCCATCGTGCCGAGACGGGCATAGTATGGGTGTAACAGAACTTAACATTCAGTCTTAATCCCTGCTTTTATTTAGAATAAATTTGAAAATTAACATAACGTATCTTAACTTTTCTCTCTCTCTTATGTTTACAGCTATCTTCAAATAAGTATTTATATTATTTTTGTAAACCTTTCTTCATCACGGAGTGGCTTGGAGTTGAGAGGGTTTACAGTATGCAGTGTTACAACATAGAAATTGCATTTCAGGATAAATCAGTATTTATTGTACAAGGGTACAGCACGTTCTATTCTGAAGGACTGCCAGGTGAAGTGCTTGAGACTAATGTTGGTGTTTGCTATGTGCAGGCATGCGAGCCAGCGGCGATGTTGGCTCTGGAAGACGTAAACAAGCGACAGGACTTGCTCCCAGGTTTCACGCTCAAGCTGCACTGGAATGACAGTGAGGTACGTCGCATACCAGTTTCAACGCCGTGACACATTTTTGTATTTCATGTTCAGACATGCGAAGATACAAGGAAGGTTACAAATCAATTATTTAGGCTAAACTATGGACTTTTGGTAGTTAATAGCGAAGAAGATTTAAATCATCTTTCATATATAATTTTCGTTTGTACCTAATACTAAACCAATTTATAATTTTTTAAAAAATATTTTTTCAGCAAAAATGAAAATTCTTGAGAATGTTCATGAAACAGAAATAATTTGTGGTTTTTGCTTTATCTTGCACTTAGGTTTTTTTTTAAATTAGGATGTTTAGAAGAAAATTAGGTACCCAAATTGCTTGACTTAACTCTTAAGCATAAAATCAATTTTTGAAATATAATTAAAACAGCTGTGAATTTAGTGCAGATTTGTGTGTTTTAAAATTACCCGTCTGACAAAGTTGTGTTAGTGGGTAATATTTATTTTCGGGATGTGAAAATGAAATGTAAGTTACAAAATGGATACGTACGTTACATGGCTTAAATGTACAGATATAGACCGTATCTTTCATTTGGCACCAAAATCAGTGTTTCAGCACATCGGAGCCGTGAGCTATACTGCCCAGAAATTTCCACCCATATCCAAAATTTCAGCCAGTCGCCCTGGACTTCCACCCGTCCCTTGCGCATGCGCTGTTCTAACTCAAGGTCATACTCACATTATATAGTTGTATACCCAATCAAGTGAGACCAGATTGACTTAAATTGTGCTATTGGTCGCAAAGTTATAATGTCTGAATGGATCACCCTGCAAACATTAAATCACAGTTTCCATCCTGGTACCGTACGTGTCTGCTTGATTTCAATGATGTAGTTATGTCGAAAAAAAGACCATGAATCCGTATGTATAACATGTTGATATGTGGTTGGTGTGAAAGTGTTGAGACCCGGATGGCAGAGTGGAGAGGTGAAGTGTGGTTGTGTGGTGGCAGTGCGAGCCGGGGCTCGGTGCCTCCGTCATGTACAACTTGCTCTACAACAAGCCGCAGAAGCTGATGCTGCTGGCCGGCTGCAGCACCGTCTGCACCACCGTCGCCGAGGCCGCCAAGATGTGGAACCTCGTCGTGGTGAGTCCTCCGTCGATTCGACTCGCCGACCGTCACCGTTAAGAACGCCCAAATGAAGTCCGTAGAATTTTAAAAGCCAGCATAGAAAAAATAAGAAATGGCAAACCTATATAATGGTTTTCACCAATTTTGTGGATTAATGTTTATTGTGCATATCATCTTGCACCACACTTCCACGTAAATTTTTACAGTGCAAGACATATCTCGTCAGAAATACGTAATCCTTATGGTAAAATATCCACTAACAAAATTCGTAAAAACCATTGTGTAGGATTGCCATTTTGTGGTTTTTCTGTACTTGCTTCCATTACATTGTACAATACAGCTAACTTTCTAAGGGTAATTTATGTTGCACGCACTCTTAACATATTTGCTGCTGGTGATGCTTACAAGCGTTAGACAGCATGCTGGCATTATCACCTGCACTCAACGCTGCCAACTTTTATAAGTGTTTTTGCATCAAGCACTTTCTAGTGGTCAGATATAATATTAGAATTCAGTGTTAAGTAATTACAGAACACCGGCAAAATTTTACATTAATACAATTTCCACGCTAAGCTCCAGCAGCAAAAGTTGCAACCCTCGGTGCGTTAGTAAAGTCACACTACCCGAGGTTGTTTGTCTGTGCTGTCGTAGGAGTGCCACCCTTATAGCAACTCTGATGACTAGAGTAACTGGTTCTTTGTATGGCAGTTTAAATTAAAGCAACTAGTGCTCTTAAACAAGCAAAGAAAGTAAGTACGTGAGAAATAATAGCTACTTCAGATAATTAAAGAAAACTTTCTATAAGTTTGGAGGCTGAATCTCGCACAGCTTGCCCCTTGAACAAGCACCCTTGATGCTCGTTACTATACTTCCATCTACATTTCAGTACAGAAATCATGGTTTAGTTCCTGTAAGTGGAACTTTATTATTCACGTGCTAGTCATTCAAATGCAAAATAAGCGTACTTCGTAATGCAGAGACTTCTCAAGGGTTTCAAACCACTGCGCTTCCTTCAGAGAGGTGATAAAGTATAAAATAACACACAGTTTTCATTGAAGTAGAAAACAGTTATACATTGCCTGCGCAGTATGGTGTAGTTTTTAGCTTGTTAGATGGTTAACACCTCCCTGTTTTTTCCACTACTGCCGTAAGAAGTGTATTTTTACAAATCTCAAAATAAGTTTCTATTAAAATCTATTGCATATGCGTTCATTGCATACATTCTTCATTAGTGGCAAGGCATACAAATGCAAGTTTAAATTAATTTAATTTATGAGTCCGTGAGGTAGGTATCCCCAGAAAAAGAATCCGTCGCAGTAGGAAAACTTGTCGACTGATGATGTAGCTCGTGCATTGAGCAGCCCCGTCGTCAGTTGTAGAATCTACTCAGCAGTGGTTAGTTATTGGTTGTGGTTGACGTGACCATCAAACTGGAGAAGATTGTCAGTCTATACTAGCTACAAAACATTTAGGTCATTTTACTAAGACAACTATGCATTTGTAGTGTAATGTACTTAAATATGTAGTGGCTGAGAAAACAAGTGTAAAAGCTTGAAATAATGTGAGAATATTTTAGAGAGAGATGTGGAGACCAATATGTTGCAGTTTGTTGTAACGTAGAGTATCTTGAAGGGTGTTTTTTGGGCAGTATTGTAATTCTTACATGTAGCAGTCTGAAATTGTAGTTAAATTAAACAATTTTCTAGCCTAAAAAATTAGTTGTTTTGTGATTCCCCATCTTTCTTGTTTGTCAGCTGTGCTACGGTGCCAGCTCACCGGCGTTATCGGACCGCAACCGGTTCCCCACTCTCTTCCGCACGCATCCGTCTGCGACCGTGCACAACCCCACCAGGATCAAGCTGATGCAGAAGTTTAGCTGGTCCCGGGTCGCCATCCTACAGCAAGCAGAAGAAGTCTTCATATCGGTATGGTCATTTACTGCATTTTCCTGAAAATCAGTTTTCAGTTATTGTCTTTATTTGGGAATAATGCTCGCTCCTGTGTAACTCCCTTTCCCTTTTATTCATTATGGTTTATCGGAAAAAAATGTGGGACAGTTTGTACCGGTAACAACGGTCCCTTGCCTGGTGAAGGGTTCACGCAGCGCTTCCTTTTCCTTGCTGCAGATGAGAGCATGGGCATGGCAAGGATGGTGCATGGCGATGGCAGCCAGGTGATGTGAGATGTGAGATAACTGCTACCGGCGTGGAGCAGATGCATGGCTTTCAGGCTGGTCCGGGTTTTTGTTAAAGTTGTTCGTCTTTTTCGTAGACATTTCACTTTTTAAACAGTATTTTCCATTAGAAAAAATCATAAGGTTACTGTATTGTAGCGTATTTATGCTGAAGGTGTGACTTGCCATAAGTGACTTTTTAAATTGAAATATCTCGTCTGGTTTGTATGTATTTGCATCGTGCTCAGACCGTATCTGCTGACCGACAGCTTCCGCCCGCTCGTGCTATCAATTTCCCAGCACAGGTTAGCAGGCAGCAGCGTGCCTCACGTAGAGGTAAAACAACTTAAGTCTCAAATATAACGTCCTTCTTATTTCTGAGGTGCCAATTTTTTAAAACAAAGAGGGTGTTTATTTTGAGTAAATACGGTATGGTCAAATTTTTCAACATCATGCGATGGAAATATAGTTTGTTTAGAGAGTGTATCATTAAGGCTTGGGCAGTGCCCTTGTAGATGGATACAAGAAAATGCCTGATTACTGGCTGTTAATCACCGTGACCACCATAGTCGCATCGTTGGGTGCTCCGCCGTGTTGGGTAGTGAAGGAAGGGATGACATTCGGTTGGAGAGTCCCCATGGTGGACGGCAAAGGGGTAAGGCGATTCACAGTGTGCCTTCCACGTATATTGGGCAGCATGTGGTGATGCTCTGCGAGTGTTGTTTTTTTCATTCAGCTCCAGTATTTGACTCTGAAGATTGGACTAGCTAAGTTTAGCTTACTCTCCCCCAGGCCACTTTGAGGGCTGTAGAATTGTGCAGGGCTGTAGGGCTGAAGTCCTGGGTGGTTACAGTGTAGGGTGTTTTCCCCAATAGGATGGTTTTCGGAATGTACACAAAGTGTGCAGGGAAAATTAGTGCTGCTGTGTGCAGACTGGTGGTTGGCGTGACATCAACGATAGGCTAAACATCTCTTCATGGTACGCAGCCACGTTCTTGAAGTCAGACGTGTCAGTAAAAACCTGTGACTTTAATAAAGGTGATTGGCTGGGAAATCCAGATGAGGACAGGCAGGAATCAAGGGGAGACTGGAGAACCGTCTTGTTCATCCTAGAAGCCAGAACTGCTATCGTGGGTGCTTAGATGGATGTCGAGTAGAAGAAAATTACATACTTGGAAAACTGATATGATGATATGTGCGTGTTGCTGGTCTCTGGGTCAGTGGCGCAACCAAGGTGCTTTACACGTACCAACTGTCCAAATTATGAAGATACGCGTGTGTGCACGAACACAATACTGCAGTTCGTGGCCTGGCTTTTGGGCTACGTGTTGCTAGGCGAGTTCTGGGACAGCTTACCCAGACCAGGAGCAAGAGGTGTGGGTCTGATGAATTTCTTTGGCCTTGTATCAGGAGGCAATCAGCTAATGAGTCAGAAAGTTACTTGATGTGTGTTAGTGTAGTCACATTGGCCGGGAGATCCTGACAGCGACAGGGCATCACCTTGTACACTGTGCAGCACGTCCACCGCTTGCCTCCTCTCCGCTTGTGTAATTAATACTATCCCAGTAATTTAGTATCTGTAGGCTCTCCTATCCCTGTTCATGTCATCTGAAGGTGATTTGCCTTCAGCAGTTCCCATTGCTGAATCCATGAAACTACTGGTAGAGGTGATCACGGGAAAACATGGTGGACATTCTCACTGTCATAGCGTGGACACCAGCAGTTCCAGACAGCAATGGAACCCCAGTTATGTAATGTTAAAGCACAGGGATGGCCCGGTTTCTGATGCTGGTGGGTATCAAGACCGAAGACTTAATCCAGGAGGGGGCTTGGTGTGCCGAGAACTCCGCCCACTCATGAGGTTTCCCCCTTCGTAACGGAAGTAAATTCATCCAAAAAAATAGCCTTCTGTGGGGTTGGTGGGTTTTGAGAGTTAGGTTGAGAGATTTGGGCGGCTCTGAACAACGTAGTCTCGAGAGCAGATGAGGGTGAAACGAGGTGATAATGGAGCAGTGCCGCAATGCAAGGGCGGGGGAAACTGCACGATTCCCCACTTGTGAAAATCTGGGAGTGACCCGGCCGGGGATTGAACCTGGTTCGCCTTGGTGGCAGGCTCAGCCACCGCGGCCCCTCCGGGGGGTGAATGTCTCGGGAGTGAACCTCGTGCTCCAGGTGAGAGGAGCCAACCTAGTGCTCCAGGTGAGGTACCAACTGAAGGAATGCCCTGTGCCGCTGTCAACTAACGCCGCAGCCACAGACACCACTAGCAGTGTGACGAGGTGCTGCAGCTGTCGTGGAGGGCTCTTGCCAGGAATGGAAACACACCCTGGTGCTGCCAGCACAGTGGCACAGCTGGAGTTCCTGTAATGTAATATTTATTTGTGGACTCTACCTGGACATATATAAAATATAAACAAAGGTGGAATTGCATTAAGGATGATAAAGTCTCATTTCTCATTACTCTGTCAAGAACATTCCCTTCTTATGTTTAAGAAATTTTGGAACATGCAAGTTTTTTTAAACAATTTCTCAACCTTCCTGTGGCTTATATTGGACAGGTGCTAGTGTCAGGTAAGTACAAATGTGTTTCTGTTTTTGACAGTGTACGAGATATCCTACTTTTTTTCATGTTACCATTATTTCTGTTTTTTTGATATTTCCAGCTACTATCCACCATTATTGAAGTGTGGTAACGTGTGGTTCTTGACGGGGTGCTTGTACCTTGCTGCAGACTGTGGAGGATCTGGAGGCGCGCTGCAAGGAGAGTGGCATTGAGATAGTGACCCGGCAGAGCTTCCTCAGCGACCCCTCGGACGCTGTGCGCAACTTGCGCAGACAGGACGCTCGCATCATCGTTGGATTATTCTACGTTGTAGCTGCCAGGAAGGTGTTGTGCGAGATGTACAAGCAGAAGCTTTACGGCAAGTCGTACGTCTGGTTCTTCATAGGTGAGTGCTTGAATTAGAATGTATGCACATTTTTTTTAGCAGTTATGTCATCTCTTGCCTATGGATTGAATGCTAATGTTCACAAGGCACATTTAATTTGGAATTCAGAGACGAAACAGTAATTTTTTTGCCATAAGTGTTACAATGTAATTGTGTTCTTTGTTTTTTGCTTTGCTTTAATGAAAATAAACTACAAAAATTACCCCTAAAACACACTTTTTTTTTGTCATTCGTGTAATGTTCTTTAAACAAAATTTTGTGCACAGGTCATTGCATTGTCCTTGCTTGCTATTTAATATTTAATTATTTGTTCTGGAATGAAATGAATGGTCCAGAGTATTTTGCACACATTTTGCGTTATTGGGTGAACCTTTTAGTGTTATCTACTACTTTTTAGTGCAGCTGATTAATTTCCGAGTGTCAGTGTTTTAATGGCAGAAACAAAATCATTATTTTTAAGAATTTTTTTTTATGTATAGAAAAATTTGTTTCATTTATTATTTCTTAGTTAACTACTTGATTTTCTATCATAAAAAATTTAAATAAAATTAGCAACTCACGTATGTTGATAAAAATAAAATCAAGTAATAATAAAGATAATGCTAAGTTGTGGGAGTTCAGTTCCAAACAGTTGAGGCTGCTTACAGTTTTTGAGGTTGAACTCGTAAATTCCGTTTTGAAAACGCAAGACTGATACTAGATGCATTCTGGTTGAGTAGTGAGGTTCATATTACAACATTGCCTGCCATCGCCTACTGTCCAAGTCAGTACAGTTGCTATAGGTAATGATGTGTGGTGTGCCTCGAGGCTGGTACGAGGACAACTGGTTCGAAGTGAGCCTGGACAAGGAGGGGGTGAACTGCACGACGGAGGAGATGCGGATGGCGGCAGAGGGCCACCTCACCACCGAGGCGCTCATGTGGAACCAGAACCAGCAGCGCACTATATCTGGCAAGGTGAGCGTCGCACTTCTTTATACCGTGCGTAGTGGCGTTCACCGCATAAACTGTGACTTCGAGAGAGCTGTTCTGTTTTTCCAACGGTGCGTGTTAATAAAGGATGTATGCTGTTGACGTTTAACTGAGTGCTTTTGAAAGCCCAGCTCTGATGCTACTTTTCTTTTCATTTAGCACCCTTGTGCCGTGTGTTCAGTTAACACTGCAGTGAGCCTGATCACGTTATTCACGGCCATCCAAGTGAAACGGTGCAGTTATGACTGTCAATGTGATACACTGCAGTCCATTCGCGGTTATATTCTATTCCGGTTTCCTCAAACGCTTTGACTGAAACCTTTGAAAGATCACCCCACGTGTGACTGGTTTAGTTCTTTCCTAAATGTGTCCTGTAACACGAGCATTTTATGCTCCTGTTTACATGAAAGTGCCTTATTTTTGATCAAAGTGAATTTTTATTTATATATTATTTATAAATTGTAATATTTCATTTACAATTAATAATAATATAGACAGTGAGAAAATAGGTGTGTTGGTAATGCATAGTAAGAAATAGTTCTTGTGCAAAATACTATTAAACTGAGTGCGCACGAATGCGGTGCATTGTCCCTTTGGTGTCATTTTCTAGACTCGGTTAAACTTTGTGTGCATGAGGCGGAGGATTACCTTGTAAGTAGAACTTCAGCTGGGCTTCACCGATATTCACGGTACACTCGTGAAATGCTCGTACGCGAAAATCCACATTTTATCGCTACCTCTGAGATGCTATGTCCCATCTCTCATGCGCCGACTATAACACCACGTTCAAACTCACTTAAATCTTGATAACCTGCCATTGTAGCAGCAGTAACCTATCTAGCTGCCGACCGCATCGCGTAACTCTGATTGGTTCCATACCTCTGTTATGTGCATACGCACGCCTATACCAGTTTTTTTGGCTCGCCAGTGTATAATGTTGTCTGCTTTGAAAGCTGTGTTTTCCTGATCTTCCTGTCGCACGACTGTCGTCACTGTGCAGCGTAATGCCTGTTGCAGACGGCTGAAGACTTTCGACTGCAGCTGAATGATTTGCTGCGACAGCGTGGTTACGATATCGATAACAGCCGCTACCCGGAAGGTTACCAAGAGGCCCCCTTGGCATACGATGCTGTTTGGGCTGTAGCTCTGGGTATGTACCTCAACACGTCAGGGGACGTTCACGTGTTGCTTGAGAGATGCATGTCACCGTGTTAGATGGTTGTCACAAACATTTAGCATTTGTTAGACATGTACAACGAAGCAAGTTGGAATCAGCAGTACGTCGCAGCAGGGCTGGTGTGCGATGTGTTTATTTACATTAGTGTTTTTATGAAAAAGCTTTTTGTAATTTAAAGTTCCTGCATGAAAACAAACACAGTTTTTATCTCACACACACACACATACACACACACGCGCACACACACACACACACATGCACACGCGCACACACGCACACGCACACACACACATGCGCGCACACGCTCGCACGCACACGCTCGCACGCACACGCACACATGCACACACACACACGCGCGCGCGCGC
>NQII01001300.1:121371-134320 GCA_002778355.1 Clitarchus hookeri
CACACGCACACACACGCACGCACATGGCACAACTTAGCACAAGCTCAGGTGTAAAAAAAACATTAAAAAATACCAGCTCACAAATCAGGCGCAGAGGACCAAAAATGTTGAACAGGATTAGAAAACCATGACTGGTGTATAGTAACAACAACAACAACAAAAAAGTGCCTGTTCGCACCATTTAACCTTGTGATTACCGACAATCAATTAAAATATTAGGGCTGCCAACTCTTGTAGGCAGCTGGCTGTGAAGTCAGGGTTGCCAATTATGGACTTGATGTCACCACAATCATTAGCAGTGCAGGAAATTTAAATGGAGTCTTGAGTCTCACAATTGCATTCATACCAACACAACAACNACCACAATCATTAGCAGTGCAGGAAATTTAAATGGAGTCTTGAGTCTCACAATTGCATTCATACCAACACAACAACATTTTTTTTGCCCAAAACCATTGGTAGTTCTTTGTTCTCATAAAAAATTTTAAACACAGTATTAATGAAAACAGTTAAAAATTAAAAACTGCAGCATGTAGTTGATTGTAGACATTGCATATCTGTAATTGTATCAGTCTATATCTGCAAGTTTGAGTTGCCGCTACCATTTTCCCTGCGTTTGGCTTGCTTCAACAGAGAAAGGTGATAATGTGATAATGTTGTTATTATTCATTTACTGCCTGTTAGTAGCTTATTGTGTTGTAGTTTTAGTTTTGCCTGTGATGTTATTTTTAATTTTTATTACTTCCATTTTGTGAGTAAGAACCTGTCAGTGTTAGAAGTTGTGAAATTTGAACTTGCTCTTTTTTTTTTAATGTGTTACCAGACGCTTAGTTTACATATGTTTGGGTAGTTTTTGTTACTTTGTTGTGTAATGTGTAATTTTTTTNAATGTGTTACCAGACGCTTAGTTTACATATGTTTGGGTAGTTTTTGTTACTTTGTTGTGTAATGTGTAATTTTTTTTAAGTTGCTTTGAATTTTTATTTTTTCAGTTTCAGGTTTTTCATTTTGCATGAGTGCCAGCTTCTTCAAACGTGCATTTGTCTTTGAAGTTACTTTCGTAAGTTTGCTTTTTTTAACATGTAAGATTTTCTTTGAAGGATGTTTTTTAACATTCATTCTTCTGATTTTGACACAGTCTAGGGTAATTCTAATGTTTCTGCTTGATGCATACATTTTCATGTAGTATGTTTGTTTGGTAATAAAAAACAATTATTTGATTGACATATTGAGTCTAGGGAGAGGACAATATCACTGTTTTGTATTTTCAATACTGATACCAACATTTCCTCATTATATTCTGTACAGTTGAACCCATATTTTTTTAAACCCAGTGGTTTTTTACTTTCCTGCATTTTACACCTACAGTGAAACCCTCTTAAGAAGTTCCTCATTTAAGTGAGAAGTGTACTGCTTTCTAAGTTCATTAATTTTACACCATGTCTGTGTCCACATGTTTAATTTAACCCTTTCACTAAGTTTTCTTAGTTAATAAGCATGAATTTTCCCAGTCACATTAGAAGTGTCTTAACATGGTTTTGCTGTATTGTCTTTGGTACCACACAATGCGCATACAACAAATTTTTTTTTGTACCTTCCTGCACTTTACAAAAAAATTTCCTGGTCCCTTGAGATGTATAAAAAGGGTTTCATTGTAGTAATGGTAATATTGATGCCAATTACAATTATTAAAAGTAATACAGAAATTTGTTAGAAATCTTTTAAATGTCTGTGTAGTAAAATAGCTTCATGGCACAGACATGTATTTTGTCGTATTACTGTACATTGTCGTGCAAATGCGTGCTGCAGGAGTTTTTTGCTGTCCAGAAGTGGGCACTGCTTTGTTTGCTCCGCGATCTACTGGCTTGGACTCACTCGTAAATACCTTGTTGTTTCCTCCAGTAAACTCGTGTTGTAGTTAACGTCCACGACCAACAGTAATGCACCTACTATGGAGTTTGGAGAAAAGGAGCTACAAGTATGTTATCAGACATCTGGGAAGTTCTACTTTCCAGACACGCGAGGTGGCTAGACTTGGTGGCTCATCCTTCCCTCATTGTGTTGGATTTGGCGATGATCAACACTTCCTAGTCAGATATGCGATGTTGATACCGTGGGGTTTGTGACATGCAGTCTGATTGGTGGATACTTTCAGATGATTACGAGCATCCTGTTGTGCTAGCGTCTGTGGATGCGTGTAGAATGTCAGTGTTAGTGATGGAGCCGTCGCACGAACTTAGTGAACTGCCTTCTTCCCTAGTTGTTGTATGAGTGAAGCATTTTTTCCTGTATTTCTGAAGCTGAAATGAGAAAACGTGACAAAAGGCAAGAAATAATGTAAAGAGATACGTAATTTATTATACATCAACATTACATGGGTTGAAAGAAAATGTACAGGAGAGTGTAAAGTTGAGTTGTATAAAAAGGTTTTCTACTACACTACAAATCATATTTAATCTGTAACGTCTCTAAAAACGTATTTTATATAATTGCTTTTATTTCCTTTAGCATTCAATAAAACAATGGAGCGACTGCACAGATCTGGGAAGACTCTGAAAAATTTTACTTACACCGATAAGGAGACTGCAGATGGGATCTANTGGAGCGACTGCACAGATCTGGGAAGACTCTGAAAAATTTTACTTACACCGATAAGGAGACTGCAGATGGGATCTATGCAGCCATCAACAGCACGCAGTTTCTGGGTGTTTCCGTGAGTACTTTTGGCTTTGTTGTAATTGGGATAATAGCTAGTACAGTACCATGCCTGGCAGACATCGGGGCATGCGAGTTCCTTCATGCTCGCTAGCGTCCGAGCTCACAGTACCAGTTTCTACCTTGTCTCTTGCAGGCGGACGGGCATTAAAGTCAAACACTGTGAATATGTGTGGGTGCGGCGTAGGGAGGGAGCATCTCCAGGTTCACGAGAGACTATCCATGTTGCATCAACTAACGTTCTGAAGACGTGTTGGTCGCCTTTCTCAGATGCAAGGATGGGATCTGCGTTGACACTTGAAGCCGGTGTATGTATAGTCGGGAAGGAAATTTCGTTAATGACCCGGTCATTATTTACACATGGAGAAATGAAGCCGTTATGTTGTAGCAGCATGTAAAATGTGGAAGGTGAGGTGGCTATGTTCATCAGCAGTGAAGTAAATAATGGTGAGTCTCGATGACACCAGCTGATGGTCATGAAGTGAATTTTGTAAATATTACTGTAAACAGTCATATAAATTATCTAGTCTTCCAGTCTTCTGGGGACTGAACTTGTAAGCATTTTTGAGTCCATAAAGTGCCTTCACTTCACAGTGGTTGCCATTGGTTAAAGCAGTAAACCTGAGGTGTAAGACAGAGCATGGAGAGCAGGAGTAGGTGTGGTCACTTCGTGATTGCGCAGGTGCAAGTCGAGACTTTCAATTTGGAGCACTTAAGAGGGCACCGTCTCATCAATTTTAAGGAGCAATATTAAATCACTCAAATAAAATCAGCACTTAAAACAATTCTGATATTATTTCATTTAAGTTTTAAAACATTCACAGGATAGTTTAATGTCAGTATAAAGGTTTGTGGGGGCCAGTCATGTCCCATGTGACTGCGCTCCCCTCTGTACTTGCCCCTGGTAAGGCAACTGTGTTTCTGAGACGCAGTTGGTGACGTGATGTAATGCCGTCTGTCTCAGGGCCATGTCGCGTTCAGCTCGCAAGGGGACAGGATAGCCCTCACCCAGATAGAGCAGATGATCAACGGCAGCTACGTGAAACTTGGCTACTACGACACCCAGAGCGATAACCTCACCTGGCTCAACAGGGAGCGGTGGATTGGTGAGTTTACACACAACACTTTTAATTCGAGACTCCGCTGTTACACTTTCAAACCAACTGTATGTGTAGTCTCATCCCTACTGCCAGTTTGGCTAGGTGTTCGTGTTTTACCCATTGCCATGTCCAGTGTGTATGAGTATTGGCAATAATTTTTTGTAGCATGTATAAGCATAAGGTAAATAATTTGTCATGTAGTTAGTTCAAGTAATCACTCTGCTTTTTAAGGGTAGAGTAACAGCATCAGTGCGACAGTGCAGAAGGCAGTGTTCATATTAGTTTTATATAGGCTGTTTTTGTGCAGCGGTTTCTCAGGGAGAATTTTCAATCACTTGTAATATATAAAATACCGACAACAATGTTATATGGCGGGAATAGGCTGTTAATCTACTAATTCCACTCTCGGGTAGACGCACACACTAAAGTCGGACAAGCGCCACAGTTCAACAGACTGCAGTGTACCATCACTTTGATGTGCTGCAAGCGACGTCATTCTCTCATCTAGCCTTGTCACAGTCGCGGCCCCCTCCTAAGAAGAGCCGTTACGCCGCACACGCCACAGGACGCCTTCAAGCCAAGGATAGTTTGCCCAGCTGTAGCCACCTGCTGCGCTGCAACCCGCTTCACATCACGTCGCCGCTCTCTACCTCTCCAGCCATCGGGCGCGTGTTGGAAGTAGCTGCAGCTCCCTTTAACTCTCTTCTCTCCTCACTTCTCGCTCTACACACCACGCAACCCCTGCGCCGGCTCTGTGCACCGCGTATGAATAGGACAATAGGACCCGCAGTCCTCGGTTCGAGGCTGTCTCACGTCAGTCTAGCCACAGAACGTCACGCTGCCAGAGTATCCATAGACTTTTTCGAGTCATCACTGCCTTTCGCAGTCTTTTCGAGAGTTCTACTCTGCATGACACTGCCTCGCTGCCCACCAGCACGCCGAAACCACCCTGCTTCCAGCTGCTTTGTAGCTCACCCACAGCTATCACGAGTACGAGTGCTGCTGACCTGGGGTCGCCCTTGCCCCCCGCGCTGCCGCATCTTCAGGCCTCAGTCAGGGTACAGGCTGGTTAATGTCTCTTTGATTGAGCAATCAATAAAACAGCCATAAATCTGACTTGGTTGAGTTGTCTCTTCCAGCACTCTGTATCCACCACACCTTGCTCCCGCCATTCCCTATTTACGTCACCAGTCCTGGTAAGACTTCTAGGGTTAGCCACGAGCCAAACCTCGATCCTTTTCTTTCCTATTGGTAACTGTCTCGAAGTGCAGCTTAGGAAGCCCACCTTCGTAGGCCTCACTAGAGCAGTTGTCTCTTGGACTATCACCCCTCCGGCATATGCCTGGGTCCGCTAGTGATGTTTCGCTCACCAGGTTACCTGTTTGGACACGATAGGTCAACCTCTAGGGAGCCCCACTCTCCATGACACCTGGGTCCGCTAGCGACGTTTTGCTCGCCAGGGAGCCCCGAGTGTGGACGTCCCTAGTCCTGCTGCTGTAACCTCCAGTGTGGTACTTGGGTCCGCTAGCGACGTTCCGCTCACCAAGCCACTGAACTGAAGGCCAGTAGATCAGGCTTCCAACCTTACCTAACCTCCACACCCTACTCTCCATCATTAGGCTGTCTCTACACCCCTTACTGCCCCCCCCTTCCGGCCTTATGTCTCAATGTAGGGCTGGGCGGGGCAAGACTGCAAAGCTGGGGCTAGCTCAGGCTGGGGTACTGAAGAGTAGCGGTTCAGTTGACAACCATGTTTACACCTGGAAGAAAGAGGAGGCCGCATGCCAGAGAGGATCTGCAACTAGCTTGTCGAGCGTCCACCTGAACACCTGGTACGCACCATGTGCAGTATCTCCACTGCCGCCAACTCTGCCGAAGAAGACACCGACCTTCGTCCGGCCGACCAACGTTACTAGGGTAGTCAAGCCTCTTGTCACACCCGCTTATACCCCTACCAGAGTACCCACTCGCCCATTGCTCGCAAGCGCACCACCCAAAGCTCAACGCTCAATCATAGAAGTTGTTAAACCTAGCAACGTAGGCACCAGGAAAAACCCCGTCCAAGCGGCCACCGCTGCTTCACCGCCATCCTGCGGGGGGAAGTATCTCAGCCTCACCCTCGAACTGCCATTCGCACTAAGGGTGAACGACGAGGCCACAACTTGCTACCTGAAGAAACTGACCCAGCCAGAGAAACATTGCGATTGCGCATCCTCGTGGAAAATGTGTTTGGGCAACTTGGGTGGTTGCGTGTGTATTTGCAAGTACTGCCCTGTAAGTACTTGTATTTTCTGTCTCCTTTTAGAAATGTAATTGGGTAACAATGGTAATAGCTGTAAACTTGGCATATTTGATGTTTTTAGTAAATTATTTATATTAGGTATTAATAATCTGTTTTGTCTAAAGTAAATAGTATTTTATTTGATGCCTTTGTTTCCTGTCTTATTCAGTGGAATACAAACAATGACTATATTGTTTTTACCAGATTCAATCATGAATGAACTGAAATTTTTGCTCAGCCAGGACTTGGATTGTAATACTTGTAAACCAGCACATCTGAGTTGTGATTGGCTGATGTGTGTGCCTCCCTGAAACGTGATGTGGGGCTGTGCTTAGGAGGCAAGGAGCCGCAGGATCGCACGATCGTCAGGAAGGAGCTGCGTACAGTCTCCTTGCCTCTGTTCATATGCATGTGGACCGTCTCTTGCATAGGGATAGTCTGCGCCGTGGGGCTGATCGCCTTCAACATCTGGTATCGTCACAGAAGGTACTGTGCTCACGCATTGGCAAGCGGAGACTGCGTGCTTATCTTTCCTCTTTTCATCAGTTCAGGTACAGCGTAATGAGCCACTCATACTGTGAGTTTCCTCAGTTTATTCTAATTGTTGGTTGAATCACCTCTCATAATCTTAATGAAAAAATTCAGACCTCTCTTGCCTGTCAGGAGATATTTTCACGAGACAGGGAAACCCTTATCTGTAAATTTGAATAACCCAAAACCAAACGGATAAAGCGTGAAAGAGGCCGAGACATGGATCCATGGCTTTGTAAGGTGGTTGAACACAGTATCCTAGACATGCAAAGCGAGCAACAGTTTCTCTTCCCTCACAGGAATGTATAATTAACGTGATTACTGCAATTCAGATTAATGAGTAACTAGATTATGTATATACACTGAGACGACAAAAGTCATGGGATACCTCCTAATATCGTGTCGGACCTCCTTTTGCCCGGCGAAGTGCAGCAACTCGACATGGCATGGACTCAACAAGTCGTTGGAAGTCCCAGGCAGAAATATTGAGCCATGCTGCCTCTATAGACGTCCATAATTATGAAAGTGTTGCAGTGCAGGAGTTGTAATGTTCCGGCCTTGTTACGTTTATATTTAGAATATTACAGTCTCACAGGTGGGCGCCATCTTGTAACGTTCGGCACTTGTTACACTGCCGAATGTTTACGTTGCCACGGCTTGCTCAGAGGTAGAAACACGAGACTCAGTTAATTGAACGCTAGTTACTTAAGAAAGAAGTTCCAGCGTAGTGTGTTCTATATATTTATTTTACATTTAGCAATGCAGTTCACAGACGGAGTTTCAGTATGCAGAGTACGAACCTCTCTTGAGATAAATATAAAAGTACAGACACAGCGCCACAGTAGTTTACAGGTTATTGTCTCAAAACTTGCATAAAAATAAATATCATATGCGGCTACCTCCCACACCGGCAGATAAATAAAATAACAAAGTCTAGTGGCCGATGTGGGGGTTATTCGCACACATGACGCGACCTAGACTATCATTGTACTACGACGACTACTGTTCTGACCTGCCCTCACGGGCGACTGCCCCGAAGTACCTTCTTCCGACGACTGACTTGGATAAGACTGCTCGAAGGGCGACAGACAGACGCCTCTTTTGTGCTGCCTATCACCCTCCTCTCCTGAGATAAGCGCCTGGCGTCTGCCAGCAGCGTCATCACAAACTGCGCTGTGTCCCGCGCTCAACACACGTTATCGACTGCTGCGCCATCAACAGAAACTAACCTCTCGTACAACAAAAACTTGTTGACGTTGCCTGAAAATGCGCTGGAGGAACTAAAACTGTCGACGCATTAAACATCCAGATAAACTAACCTCTCGTTTCGTATAAAATTTGTTGGCGCATTAAAACTGCGCCGAAGGAACTAAAACNATCCAGATAAACTAACCTCTCGTTTCGTATAAAATTTGTTGGCGCATTAAAACTGCGCCGAAGGAACTAAAACTTATTGACGTTGCCTGATCCACAGAAACGAACTAATCTAATTAATGCTGACACATCCCAAAGACAACGATGTTCGAACACAACCGGACTCCTGATAAACGCAACCCGCAGACGTCCGCCCGATAAACAAACTAACACAGTAAAATAAGCCACCACTGCTTTTAATTTGAAACACGATAAAAATATTACAAAGCTTTCCAAAGCTTCGTACACACGAAAGAATTTTACAGCCGNGCTTTTAATTTGAAACACGATAAAAATATTACAAAGCTTTCCAAAGCTTCGTACACACGAAAGAATTTTACAGCCATATCCCGCAAAATTACGAATATTGCGTCATTACAGAGTTTGTGCACAAATTGACTTCTCGATTGTGTCCCATAAATGTTCGATGGGATTCACGTCTGGCGATCTTGGTGGCTAAATAATTCGCTGGAATTGTCCAGAATGTTCTTCAAACCAATCGCAAACAGTTGTGGCCCAGTGACATGGCACATTNAAATAATTCGCTGGAATTGTCCAGAATGTTCTTCAAACCAATCGCAAACAGTTGTGGCCCAGTGACATGGCACATTGTCATGCATAAAAATTCCATCGTTGTTTGGTAACATGAAGTTCATGAATGGCTGCAAGTGGTCTCCAAGTAGGAACATAACCCTTTCCCGTCAATGATCGGTTTAATTGGACCAGAGGACCCAGTTCATTCCATGTAAAAACAGCCCACACCATTATGGAGCCACCACCAGCTTGCACAGTTCCTTGTTGACAACTTGGGTCCATGGATTCTTGGGGTCTGCACCACACTCGAACCCTACCATCAGCTCTTACCAACTGAAATCGGGACTCATCTGACCAAGCCACGGTTTTCCAGTCGTCTAGGGTCCAACCGATATGGTCACGGGCCCAGGAGAGGCGCTGTAGGCGATGTCATAATGTTAGTAAAGGCACTCGAGTCGGTCTTCTTCTGGCATAGGCCAGTACAGCCAAAGTTCGCCGCACTGTCTTAACGGACACGTCCATCATATGTCCCACATTGATTCCTGCGGTTATTTCACGCAGTGTTGCTTGTCTGTAAACACTGACCATTCTGCGCACACGTCGNTTGATTCCTGCGGTTATTTCACGCAGTGTTGCTTGTCTGTAAACACTGACCATTCTGCGCACACGTCGTTGGTCTCGGTCCTTAAGTGCAGGCGGTCGGCCACTGCGTTGTCCATGGTGGGAGGTTATGCCATGGTGGGAGGTTATGCCATGGTGGGAGGTTATGCCATGGTGGGAGGTTATGCCATGGTGGGAGGTTATGCTTGAAATTAGGTATTCTCGGCACACTCTTGACACTGTGAATCTTGGAATGTTGAATTCCCTANTTCTGTCATTAAGTGCAGGCAGTTAGCCACTGCGTTGTCCACGGTGGGAGGTTATGCTTGAAATTAGGTATTCTCGGCACACTCTTGACACTGTGAATCTTGGAATGTTGAATTCCCTAACCATTTCTGAAAGGGAATGTCCCATGCGTCGAGCTCCAACTACCATTCCGCGTTCAATGTCTGTTAATTCCCGTCGTGCGGCCATAATCACGTCAGAAACCTTTTCACATGAATCACTTGAATACAAATGAAAGCCCAACCAATGCACTGTCCATTTATACATTTTGTACGCGATACTACTATCATCTGTATATTTGCATATTGCTATCGCATGACTTTTGTCACCTCAGTGTACATTATTAAAAATAACACTTAAATATTGGCTAGCATTCAGAGGTGAATTACAAAAGCAACTTTCAAAAAATGTGAATAAATAACTATGAATAGGCCATATAATAAGTAACACTTGTCCGAGTATTACATATTAGCAATAATTATTGTAATTTTTTTATGGGATAAGTAAAAATTTGTCTTTTATACCATCAAATAAAGTATATTTTGTTAAACTACTTAATAAAGTATAAGAGAAAGAACTTTGCTTTAAATATATTTTTTTAATTTTCTTTTTTATTTTGGCTGTAGTACCCGATGTGCAAAGCAAAAATACGATAAAACCCTGTTAAGAAGTTCTAATACTTGCCCAGAGATCAAAAAGTACGCTATTGCTATTAATGATACAAATACATATACGGTATGTATGTGTGCGCGTGTGCATAGTGTGTGTGTATACACACATGCACACGCGCACACACACACACATATATATATAGTACCGGACACATCAAACTTACACTTTATCAGGACTGGCAGGCTCCACAAATACTGTTTCGGTAAACAAAAATAAATATTAACATAGGAAATAAAAATAAAGACAGAAAAGGAACATTAGCAGGGAAAATGAGAAGAAAAAGAATAAAATAAAGTGTGGTTAAAATTGTACACAAAATAGCAGAGAGGGGGAAAAAGGGATGAATAGGGAAGTGGGGTGGTACGAGAGAGGCGAGAGGAGTACGATATGCATGTGTGCACACACACACAGAGCCGTAGAGATTGAGGGATAGATGGCTATAGAGATATAGATACCGAGATAGAGCAATAGTGAGAGTAATAGGGATAGAGATAGAGGAAGATAGAGATGGTGAGATAAAGGCATAGAGGGGAATATATATATATATATATATATATATATATATGTATATGTATAATAGAGGCAGGGATGAGAGATGAAGAGGTGAAGAGGGGGGGAAGTAAGATAAGCAATTTTTATGCCTGATTATTAATTCATGAATATTAAATCATGAATATTAAATCATGAATAACACTGTTACAAAACACTGAAATGTTGATACAGGCACAGGAAATCCTGTGTGTGTGGAAATGCTAGACGGCTGGTTGTGTACATTGTGATATTGGCGAGTTGTTGTTCTCATGATGGATATGTCAGTGTTCAATGTGCGGAAGTTGACCGAGTGAAGTTGGAGGGTGGCCAGTAATTGAGGACTTGCCTGGCCGCAGGGTGATCCAGTCGTCGCACCCAGTCTGCAACACCATCATGCTGCTCGGCGTGTGCACCTGCCTGTGGTCGGTGTTCCTGCTGGGGCTCGATGGCCAGTTCGTGAGCCCGGGCGTCTACACCGTCGTGTGCCAGGCCCGCGCCTGGCTGCTCTGCACCGGCTTCACCCTCGCCTACGGGGCCATGTTCAGCAAGGTCTGGCGCGTTCACCGCCTCACCACCAAGGCCAAGTCTAAGGTCAAGGTCAGTCTGCGACAGCTGGGAGCAGGAGGAAGTTTGGAAAGTGGAAAAATGCTTGAATAAATAATAAAACATGTGCGGTATCTGGGCTGCTGCGTTGTGTGTTGCCAACTAGTGAGTCACAGGGGCCCTTTTGATGTGTGTAGTGGAGAAACCTTAGGTGGGAGAAGGAGATAACTGAGCTAACGCAGGACAGCCCTGAGCTTAGTCCAGAATGTAGGGCAGCCGCGTGTTTGAATTCAATCAAATTGAGAGGTTTTGGTTGACCCAGTGGTGCAATGCAAGGGCGTGGGTAATGAAAGTTCCCTGAGGAAACCCACTGGCCAGTGGCAACGTCCACCGCGTTCCCCACATGCAAAAATCTGGGCGACACCACACCAGTAATTGGACCCGGGTCACCTTGGTGGGACGCAAGTAGTCTTAACTATAGCAGCTGAGTAGTGTTTTAGGTTTGTGCAAAGACAACTTCCTTTGTAGGTATCGTACTTAGTGAGGGAGAAACGATAGTTTGGCAAGGGCCTATCATTGACCTATAGGAGAGTATGCATTAGGGCGGGCCTATCAAATTCCATACCCATTATATTAATAAAGGGAATGTTATTAATATTATTGGTATCATTAGTACATACAGTCAACTCTTGATTCTACAACCTTTCATGGTTCCCAGGAAAAGGATCTTTATTTTGAAAGGGTCGTTATTGGAAAAACCTTTTTAACTAACATTTTTTTGCATGATTCCCCAAAAAAGGGTTATTATTTTGAGAGGGTTGCTATTCGTGTGGTCTTAGAAATGAGAGTGGACTGTACTATCATTGTTAATATTTGTAGTAATATTAAGGAAAATGAAAATATCTCAAACAGGAATTGCAAGTGTGTTTCACTTGAAGATTAAATATTATTTCAAAGAGATGGACTTTGTAGTGTCAGTAACGTACATGTTGACAAGAAATCCTTTAAAATAAATTTAAATTGAGTTTGGTTGTAAAGCGAGAATAGATGCAGTAGAAGACTGTCTGGTCTCATGACGATGGAGCACGTAGTGTGGAGTATAGGAGAGGGAGCGAGATGCGCTAGTGGCCGTGTTGCAGAAAGTGGAGCCGTGGAAGCTGTATCTGATGGTGACCGGCTTCCTGCTGGTGGACGTGGTGCTGCTGCTCACTTGGCAGATATACGACCCCCTGCAGAGGCGCATCGAGGTGTTCCCTCTAGAGGACCCCGTCTCCGCCGAGGACGACGTCAAGATACGGCCCGAGCTTGAGCACTGCGAGAGCGACAACAACAACGTCTGGCTCGGTACGTCGCCCGCTGCTGCCGCCCGCACGGCTAGTTATTGAATACCAGGCTTGGCGATGGCCAACGCAAAGTTAGGGTTTCAGGAAAGAGAGTGCACATTTTTGGAAAACAGTTGAAAGTTGTGGGTTGTTGCTGCAGTAGTGTGCACTGAATATAAAGCAACTGCTATATCTGAAAAATATATTGTATCTACAAGTTTTTTCACGTTCATAATGTTATCGCAAGTTTTTCAGTTTAAGTCAATTGTAAACCACTTAAAAATTAATTCATATAAAAAAAAAGGGAAAAACGTGAAGCAGAAATTAATATACTGCACTAGAAATTTTTTTATTAAAAGTAAGATATTAATTTGAATAATTTTCAGGTAAAATTACTGGAACGAATATGGTTTCACTACCTG
>NQII01001300.1:134565-254183 GCA_002778355.1 Clitarchus hookeri
GGGGTGGGTGGGTTAGAGGGGATAGGTCACTGCACATTTTTCATTCTCCTCTGCCTACAGTAATCCTTTACCACCAAGGGGATTATTATTCTTGAACACTTCACATAAAAAAAAACATTGTACCAGAATATAGGTCTTAATGTGAACAGGCGACTAGGTTATGCATACAAAATATTTGTCATTTCAGTGATTAGATATGGGATGTTTATTATATCCTAGTAGTAACAGGAAACTCTAATGGTGGCATACAATTTTTCAGACAAGAAAGAGTATTTTATTTTAGTAATCAAATAAATGTGTGATAGTAACATTGTACCGTAAGTTGGCAAACGTAGAGAATATTTGGCCAGTGTGCTGAACATTTAAGGTCCCAGTGCCAGTGGGGGTAAAGCTAAGTGAAGGGGGAGCAGCAATGAAGTGTAGTTTGAGGAGGGTTGGGGAGGGGGGATGTTTGAGTATACTGAGAACCCACTGCGCAGTGGCGAACGTCCGCCATGTCCCCACCAGTGAAATTACAGGGTTGACTGTCCTGGGAATTTGCTGTTAGTTAAGGTTTCCCCAGCAGAAGATTAAACACTAAAGATGTGAGGCCAAATCACCAGCTCCTGGTGCCTGTTGCTGGTTTCAAAACTAGTCATTGTTTGGAGGGAGAACTCGAGCTAGTTGAGCCCTGAACCACTCGCACCTCCACCACCTCCACCACTTTCCCTCTTATGCCACTTGACATAAACAAATGACATCTCATTGTGAATAGTCAGCAAACAAATAAGTGGAAGAAACAAGTCACCTAACTCACAACCAACTCGTTCCATTGATGACACTGTGCAGGGTTTGTAATTACGTATTTACAGCACGTGGATCTCATGTACACGAGTGCACTGGCTACCTTTTACTTTCCTTTTGTATGCTGCGCTGTAAATACAGTTTGCCAACAACAAAGCAGGCGATGGTGGCCGAGTCGCTCAAGTAGGTGTTGCATTGCGCAGGTGTGATGTACGGCTACAAGGGTCTGGTGCTGGTGTTCGGACTGTTCCTGGCCTACGAGACGCGCAGCATCAAGGTCAAGCAGATAAACGACTCGCGCTACGTGGGCATGTCCATCTACAACGTGGTCGTCCTCTGCCTCATCACCGCCCCGGTAACCATGGTGATAGCCTCCCAGCAGGATGCCAGCTTCGCCTTCGTTGCGCTGGCCGTCATATTCTGCTGCTTCCTCAGCATGGCGCTTATCTTCGTGCCCAAGGTGAGATGTAGGCAAAGTCCTGCATGTGTGGCACATATGCATGTATTTGTAATTCTGCCCCCCTCCCCACACACATATGCAGGTTTGGTTGTGTGTAGTGTAGTTGCAGAAGGGGGTACCATGTCCCCTCCCAAAAGTCACAAAATTATTTTTCATCTTAACCAAGAAATGCCAGTTTTATTCTGACCAAACATGTCTGTATTATATTCAATTATTTCCCTATTTATTTTGAGCTGAACAAACAGTAGACTTGTAACACAAGCCAACTCTGTAATAAATATTTTAATGTGTCAGTAATCCTTCCGTAGTTCGTGAAGGTTTCCATTTTTATTTATTATTAAGGACTATCTGGGTTACAAACGTAAAGTTCGTCACTTCCGTGCCAGTAAAAGAAATCATGAGTGTAAATTTTAATATGAACCGTCATATCATACTTTTAGTATTCAAAAATGTGGAAAAAGGTATATAAACAGGATTTCTGTAGTTTGTATTGGAAGTTGTGAGTTTGTGTACTCCACAGGTGATTGAGGTGATCAGACATCCCAGAGACAAGGCAGAATCAAAGTATAATCCTGATGTTGGCATGTCGAAGGAAGATGAGGAGAAGTACCAGAAACTTTTAGCAGAGAACGATGAGCTTCAGAAATTGATATCCGCCGTGAGTGATCTGTTTGTTTTTTCGATTAAACAATTATTTAGTTTAGACACACCAACACACCAATTGCACTTTTGATTTTTGACTGTCTGCTACACTGCCGAAGTTCACCAACAGCGGCTAGGAGCACGGCGGGTTTGGCACCAAATTCAAACACCACGCCCAATCTTCTGCCAGTACATACACAAATTTACACTGTGCGTACAATTTGAACATCCCAGCTTATGTGGTTGTTGTGCCGTGTGCAGAAGGAGGAGAAGATCCGGCTCTTAAAGCAGCGGCTGCAGGAGCGTGACGCAGCGAGGGGCCTGCCTCCGGGAGCGGCGGACGGCCACCATCCCCAGGACGCCAACACAGGTCTGAGCACCAACAAAGATACTCTCATTGTGGCTGACTTCATCACTGGGGAGGGCACCTCCGAGTCTGGGTTCGGGGCCGGCGTGTCCGTGTACACGCGGAGTTCCCGGGCCAGCCAGTCCGACTTTGAGTTCTCCGAGTCGTACCTGTAGGGTGCTTTCCGTGCCCCACGTTTACGCTCTGTATTCTCGGCTCCCCACCATTGCATATTTGGATGTACACGTACCGGACTAAAATACAATAATTCTAAATGCAATGCAGTACTTTATCTGCATGTTTTATACAGGTAATGAACAAAATATATTTGCATATCATTTTTATGACCTTAAAATAAACATACGGATTTTACAAGTGTAGTTAAGTTTGTTGTACGAGATTAATCATCAGCCTATGTGTAACAAAGCCAGTTTTTTCATTATTGCTTCAAAGTATATTTCAGACTACCTCATTTGCTTGCATACACTGTACCATCACAACAGTTGCCTCCTGTCGGCACATCATTTAGTCCGTTGCAGAAGTCTTAGGAGTCTCTTAGTTTAGTCAAACCACTGTAAGATTCATCATATGATTTGGCAAGCGAAGCCAGGTGATGCGAGAAATGTTTGATTCGTTGTCTTCAGAGTTAATCTCTGCTATGCAGTGTAATGCCTTCAGTAAACCGTTATGTGTTTTCTGGAGTGGAATACTGAAGTATAAAGACTGGATTTAAACTTAATACTAAGAGAGGTGTATTACTGTAACCTAGGAAGTTTGTTATGACTTCTCCTTTAGAATGATAGCAAAACAGTGTGTGACTCTTATATTTCTGTGTGTTGTGTATGTATGTGTGTGTGTGTGTGTGTGTGTGTGTGTGTGTGTATATATATATATATATGCATATGTGTGTATATACACACAGGATGATTCACAGGACCCATATCACCCTTTTTTTCTGAAACAACACAACACGGGTTTGCGAAAAAAGTGTGATAACTATACCCTAAATGAAGCAGTGATTGGTAGTAATCCCATTCCCCCGAACATACCGGAGGTAGGGTTATGGGGGATGAGCTTTGAAATTGCAAATGTGGGTAGTATAAGTAGGGACATGAAATTTTAGGTGTATAAAAAAATTTAAAAGCGGTAGAGAAAAAAGTCAGAAGCTGTGAAAAGATATCCCGAAAGTGGAGAAATATATGCAAGCTCATTTAGTCATACTAAAATGTTTCATAACTATTATTATTCATAGCTTCTAACTATATAATACAAACATTTTTAAGTTAATACCTATTAAATAAATGTAATTTACACACAGTTCTTAATTAAAAAAAAATTAGATTACTAAGAGTTGCATTTTTTAGAATTACAAATGCGTAGTATTAAAAAAACTCATTAAAAACAATTTTTTGCACTTGGAGCTGCATACAATTCCTAAGGAAATATAAAAAATTTATTCAGTTTGCTCAAAAGCAAGTCAGCATTTTTGTCCAGCATATTATGCCTCCTATCTATGACGACCGTGTTATACAAGGAAAAAAATCTCTCGCTGTCGATGTTCGGACACGGAATCCAGGTACATTTCAGAGAAGCAGATGCAAAGTCAGGGAATTCGTTTTTCTTGGGAAAAGGATTTACACTATTTCTGCCCGTGACTCGTGCGCTCTCTCCTTGACTTCTTTCATTCGAGTGTAACCTCGAGCAATGTCTGTACTGGTGAGGTTGCAGTTTTCCATGCCTGGGAGAGTTGTAAACAAACTAATTAGATCAATGTTTACCTCATTTAACAAAACTTTTGAGATATCAAACAACTTCCCCAGAGTTTGAAATTTTTTTTTCCGCAGTATCAGTGGCCATTAACAGCTGCAATTTGTCCGTGGACAGTGATGCAGCACGCTGAAGTCCGTTCTTCCCTTCAGCTTGACAGACATTTTTGTCAACTGTCTTGAGGGCGGCAGCTGTTGTCGGTACTAAATATTCCTAAAGCAGCCAATGATTAATTTTCTTTTACAAGGACAAGTTTGTTGACCAGCGTGTGACTTGTGGCGAATGTTGATCCTTCCAAATGCTCAATTAGGCGGATAAACTCTGCAGGTGTTCCTTCACGAAAGTGGCTTGGACATGTACCGAGCACTGTCACTTGGAAATGCCACTACAGAATCATAACTTACATCATACTCCTTCGTGGAGCCCTACACTGCTCGGGCACACAGTGTCGCATTGGCTTGCTACGGAACATGTACTCCTGCCACAAAGATCTTCTGCGAGTCTGTTGGCGCCAACAGACGAAAAAGAATGACAAACGCACACTTGCCGCTTCTGTCCGTGGTTTCGTCTGCCAAAATACAAACTCGTTCCCCGCGAACATCCTGCTCGACACTGGTGGCTCTCTCTTATTTTAATAAGGGGACATATTTTTCCCTCAAAATTTTTACAGATGGCAGATCCAGATCCTGTAGAAGACAAATTAAACGTGAACTAATAAGCAATGTTTGAACATTTAATAACACTCCACAACTATTAACTAAAAAGATTAAATCTGCAAAATGGTAAATAATTTTTTCATGGTGTCCTGAAGTATTAATACAGTTACAGTAATAATCTTGTTGCATGTGATATATACTGCACTAAGCGTTATGTTAGGCCTACTAGCTTGTGATAAATGTGCAAACTACGGGGCCTTACAAAAGTGGCCACAATCTCAAGCTGACATTCGCTCCTTCAGATTATCATTACATATCTAGGAGTGCTTAAGTACTTCATGCACCAAAAGGTCTTTGTTTACTAGTTGGCTCCTGTGATTCTCAATGTATATTTCGACTAAAGGTGGACTCACAACCATCCGTTTCATCCTTCAGTCGCCCGTCCATCCGCAGTCTCGTGATATTCAACCAATCGCAGGGTATTTTTTTTCTATCCATCAATCCATTAAATATTTCTCAAATTTTAACTTTTGACGGACGGGCTACTGCCTTCTGAAAATATTTGTGTAGACGTGATGAATATGCACTTTGAAGTAAAATGCAAGGTGGTGGTTCTGTGTATATTATCTTTGGTGGTAAATTCAGGAATTTAAAATGTAAGCAATAATTCACTATAAATCCTTATCACGTAAAAAAATTATCTCTCCAAAATGTTCCTCTTTTGAAAATGTATTTATAAGCAAAATATACCTCCATCTAAAGATAGATCACGATGTTAAGATGTCAAACAGGAATTTTGCCATACAGAAGGATTGACGGATGACAAATTGTTGTGAGCCCAGCTTAACAGTACGTTTCTTTGGTTCTAATATTGTGATGCAACTTGGTTTTCATAACTGGACAAAAAAAACAAGCATTATACAAAAAGATTAGGCCTACTTAAAATGTTTAGTCTGTATACATTAAAAAGACAGATGGTCTTCAAATTATTTCTTCTGTAAATGTTTCTTTTCGTATGATTCCAGACAGCACATTTATTCATAGTTTCAACAAGTACGTGTTTTGAAAAGTCAAGATACACAGGATATATACAAACTTCCATATATTTATTCATCCAGTTCATCAAACTGGGATTCTGTAGCTTTTCGATCAGGATGTTCGATTTAACGAACGCATCAGTGGTTTCGAATGCAAAACGATCAGCTTCAGTGTTCTTTTTTTTTCTACCTGGGCACAGCTACCAATTGTCTGCTGAAGTGTTACAGTAGTTGAGGAGGAAACACGACACTTTTTTTTTTCCACTGTTGATATGTTTTAAAATTTAGTCTCTACGATCCCAGTTAACTCTGCAATTACGATACCATATACGCCCCTGTTCCCATTTGCAATTTCAAAGCTCACCCTCTGTACCCCTACCTTCTGTATGTTCGGGGGTAATGGAATTACTAACAATCAATGATTCATATAGGGTATAGTTATCACAATTTTTTCACAAACCCCCGGTGTCATGTTGTTGCAGAGAAAAAGGGGTGATAGGGATGCTGTGAATCAACGTGTGTGCGTGCGTGCACGCACATGTATATATACATACATACATATATATATATATATATATCCCCTAATTTGTTGGTGGTCTGATTTGACTTAAAAAGTTGGGTGACTGCTACTCTCTTATTGTTTTCTTGGAGTAGAGACACGTGCAGTTACAGTTTATTGAGCAAGACGTAATTTTTTTTGTTTATACAGACTTAAATAATTGTTATTTTGTTCCATAAGCAATTGCATAAGCTGTTTCGTTTTATTATAAAAATGTGTGTATGTACCGTATTTCATCGCATAATAGTTGCATATTTTATGCCAAATTTAGTGAAAAAAATCTTGGGTGCGATGATTGTTCAAGGAAAAATACAATGGAAAAAAAAATTTCACTAATACTACACATTATTTATTTTTTAAATATTTCATTTTATATATTTTTTAAAAGCAATACAAACAAGTCTGAAACGAAACTTTACCAAATCCAAACTGCAGTTCTGTGTTCGTATTTACATTTAGGTATTTACATTCGCGCTGCCCAATACACACATGACGGCCACTTGTCACTCTAAAAAAAAATTAAACAAACCGTTTTAGGGCACGCAATGATCGTAGTAATTATCTTCGCCTGCAAAGATTGTTAATAACATTGCAATAACACTTACATGATTTACTTGTCCGAGTCACTTGTAACATTTTGTACGACACTACAACCATTGTTTCGCAGTTCTTCTGTGTACGTAAGAACTTGCATCAATCATTGGAAATGTACAGTTTTTTGGACCACGAAAGGCACACCTAGCTTGATGAAACCAAGCAGCACGTACTTAGTTTCTCTTTCATTTTCCGCCGGCCACGCACTAACTTCTCACTTACTGAACATTTTCTTTCAGCTGCTCGATTTCCATGTTCTTCTGCAAACACAATACCTTTAACTTAAATCCTGCCGTGTAGTTATTGTATTTACCCATCGTGCAAACACAAGATCGCCCACGAACAACTTCCCCGACTGATTTAACAGAGACGCCTCACTAACATGTGCTGCCACATGCCGAACAAACTGCTTGTGATTGTACGACCGAAAACACTGTTCACTGCATGCGCTGATTGGACGACCCGTTGCCAAGGTCGCGCAAGGTCGACGTTTCCGTTCACTTCCGTGCAAGATGCGCACGGAAATGTAAAGAACACCTTACCGTGCAACAATTATACTATGAATTTTTTCTTTCCTATTTTTTAAACTGAAAAATTATGTACAATGATTATGCGATGAAATACAATAGGCGATTGCTGAAGTCACTAGAAACTTCATAATTACTTGTTGGGATAGAACTTACATAAGTGCATCAGCTTACAAGTATTTTTTCCATGTTTCGGTTACAGAGTTTCGCGTTGCTAGAAATGCAATGGTTTGGAAAGATTCTTTTTCAACCGTGTAAATTGCTAAATTTTTAGGGGGAAAAAAAAAAAAAAAAAAAAAAAAAAAAAGAGAAATTATAAAATTAATTTATTTTTCTGTGTGATTTGCAAGACAGTACTTTGACCAATCCACAAATGTTTTGGGGCGTAATGGAAAATAATTTAGTGACAATTAAATGCACACTTTCATAGTTATAAATGCTGGTGGCCAAGAATATTATAGGTGCTATGAAAACTGGTTGCTTCTGCAACATGTTCTTCCTTCAACAAATCTTCCTTGTGTTTTTTTGCATTACTCACCGACTAATGTGTGAAAGCTGTCAAGGTGAACTGTTCTTCTTTATCAGAACTTTCATGTTAAAAAAAAATAAATTATGTGTGTTCAGAGGGATGCTAGACTCGCACATTTGACCTTGAGCTGTGGCTAATCAGACGTTTTTATCAGGGATTTTCTTGAGATTTATGGAGTGTGGGAGTTTACCACGGTGTTCTCATTTTCTTGTGTATCTTTGTTTTGCTGTTAACCTTCTTCCCTTTACACGCTCTTATCCTTTATACATTCTCGAGGCTTCCGAAATGACAGGTGCTGATCAGGTAAGATGTGCAGGCTCGACTGGCGTCGCCTCCTGTCATCTCACTCGTGTTGGGCGTGCTGCTGCTAGATACAGCATGCAGATGCTGTATTTATATTTTTCATCACGGTAAATAACATTAGTTTCAAGCAAACAAAAGATTAGTGATAATGTATGCTTTGAATTAGCGGCATTTGTCTGGAGATGCATTCTCTCGTACTATGTTTGTTGGTGATACTTGTGCGAAAAAAATTTGCAGCGGAAGTGTTTTTATTAGACAACACATTAAGCATAAAGAAAATAATTGTTTAAGAAATTTTTCTGTAATGCTGATAACTAGCAGTACCTTACACGCCCACAGTAAAGCTTCCGCCCAGTTTCTATGATCCTTAGTACTGTCTTCATAGTGACTTAGAGACATTTGTGTTCACAAAGGTACGTTGAATAATGGTTGCTGTTTTGGATTGTTTTTCTAGGACATGTGTCAGTTTCTGTTTTACCACAGTTGGTAGTAGTCATTAGGTTACAATTGAAGTTGCTGCCTGCCAGACAAAATTAAAGCATACTTATTGCCCTCATTCTTTACAAACATAATATTTTTAAGTGTCATATTTAAAAATTTTTAATATAAATTTTAATATTTGATTTAGAATGTTCAGTTTTTAGGATGCTTTTATAATTTATATTACCTTTTCAGGCAAAAATCAAGTACTTTGTTCTCTTAAATATTTGTAACGTGTGTTGTTTAAAACCTTGGCATACATGAATATAGGTAGGTGTTTTACATAATTTCACATACAAACATACAACACACATTGAGAGAGAGAGAGAGAGAAAGTAAGTGAGAGAGGGAGTGTGTGAGAGTGAGAGAGTGAGAATGAGAGAGAGAGTGTGTGTGTGTGTGTGTGTGTGAGAGAGAGAGAATATTAAAATGAACATGAGTGTGCCTACAGAAAGTTTGAGACTTGCTCCACCACACTCCCTCAGGAAACAACAGTCATCACCTGTGGACTGATAATAAACCACAGTTTAACTAAGTTAACTCTAGATTCTGTGACCTTTCGTGGTTACCAGGAAAAGGGTTGTTATTTTGAGAGGGTCACTAATTCAGGGGTCTTAGAAACAAGAGTTGACTGTATCACATGTTTTATTTTTGTTGATTAGTGAAAAAAAAAAAATCACAACAAAACAAGTTTTCACCACTCTAAGCATGAAACTATCATTGAAAATAGTAGTTCAGTTAAGGTTGCAAGTAGGCCGCTAGGCTACCAAAATACCAAATCGAAAATAGTAGTTCAGTGCGAGACATTTAATTTTGATGCAAATGAAGCAGTTCATGACTTTGGGTTGATATAGTTTATAGGTTGCGATAGGGTTTAGTTTTAAATATCAATTTCAAAAGTGAATTCCACATGCCTTGCAACTCACGGCTCATGCGTCTCACTCGAATGTGAAGTAGCATTGAAAATTGCATGATACGTGCCCGACACATTGAAACTTGTTCCACACTTCTCAGGGGACCAGGAAATATTGCTGCACGAACCCTACAGGGGACCAAAAATAACATATGGAAAATAGAGGAAAGTGTGAAATTAAGGTGTTTTAACAAAAATGAGATTCAATTGTATTTTCAGGGTTAATCAGAGAACCAGGTTATCTCGCGTGAATTTCAAGATTGGTATACTAACACGTGGGGTATGAACTGCCATGGACTCTGTGAGGTATTTGTTGTTTGTATGGAATTGCTGTCTCGTGCCAGGGAGATGTTGAGGGAGCAGGTAAGTGCAGACAGGTGCGGCTCGGAGAACAGACTGGCTGACCAATTGTTTTACGCACTCTGCATGTTTACGAGTAACTTCGCATGCACCACTGTTGAACTGCTGTATTTGCTGTTCACTGTTACGTGTTCCCCTGCTGAAACAGTTCCACGAAGGTGGTGGGATGTCTGTGATAAACAAAGCCATTTCCGACGGTCCTTAAATGTTGTCCTACCTTGTGTGTGCTAGCACAAAATGTATTAGCTTGACAGCTGTTTCCATCATATAGTTGCAGCGAGGACAGAGTTGTTCTGCCAGCGTAGCATACTAAGTAATTGTTTAAAGAAAAAAAACTGTTTATCAGTGCTTTGAATTGAACACAGTGTACAAGTTGAACTCAAAAATGTAAATTTTCTACAAAGCTGATAAAATTCGTCACACAAAATTTTCACATTTTTTTCTCACTCATTTGTAGTAGGTTTATTAAAATAGGGGCTAGTTGTTTTCATATCAGACTTGCTAGCTGATATTCTCAAGTCAAGAATACAGGTAATGCCAAATAAAAAGAAATCCTCTTCCATAAATATTTTAATGTATGTCTTATAATAATTTAGTGTATTTTTATAACCGTTTTTATACATTTAATACAGTGTTGTGCAGTATCGTGTACTTTATGTTACATTTTTGCTTCAAGCTATGTTTTGCTTCAAGCTATGTGTAGCTCATAATATTTTCAACTCTCTGACCAGTTATTTAGACATTAGAAATCTGGAAGGATGGCATTTTTGATCACAGACAAAAATAACTTAAGAGTTGCAGTGTTTTTAACGGAGGTCTTCAAAGGCCACCTTCTTTGCTAAGCACTCGTAACAGCAGCAAAAGGCCCCATTTCCCTAGATGTTATTTACATTAATACATTATTCCAGGTGACACTTGTACTGATTACTTTGATACAAGGTGAAATGTGTACATGTATGTTGCGAGTAGCGTGTGGGACTGCCAGGAGCTGCTGCTTTTGAACATGCGACAGTGGATATGCTTGTAGGTCTACGTGCGTCGTGTCTCGTTACGTTATTGCATATTTGTATGAACGAGATCTTCCACGGTGTGGCATCGTGCTATTGTTGTGTGAAGAAGCGGTGTGCAATTCCAGTAAGGCAGTGGATATTGAAGAATTTAGCTAATGATCTGCACGGAAAGTTTTTGTTTTTTATTGCAGGCCATAACACATTGTGTTTGGTGCAAAAATTGTAGCTCACAAAATGGTCGCTGTCCGAGATATTTAGTTTGATCTGGAGTCATCTGCAAACTGGCAAAGTTTGTTGTTTGGCGGTGACTTGTGGTAAACCATAAGTAACAACTGAGGTAGGTGGAGAATTAGGTGAGACCGGGAGACTGTGAATTTTTAATTTTTGCTGGCTGAACAGTCGACTGGAAAAATGGCCAATTACTGACTGCACAAGTACGTAAATGTGTGGCCAGCAAGACTATAGCAACCACCTGCAAATGCACCGTCAGTTGCAGTAGTATTGTACCAGTGTGCGAAGCTGCAGCACGGCGTGGTTCTCACGTTTGCCGTGTTCCTCGTAGAGTTCTATGGAACTGTTATCGACATGGTGGTATAGAGGTAAACTCACTCTCGAGGTCAGCGGAACAAAACTTGGCTCACGTGTGCGAGCATCTCGTGTGAACCAAGGACCGCCACGTGTTCCGTGAGCAGCTGCGCGGGAATCTTGTTGAGCGCAAGGACCGGGTCTCGGTCCTCGGTATGAACAGCAGCCTGAAATGCATTCCTGACCTTGAAGAGCAAGCTTAAAACTATTTTGGAGCTGGTCCTCAAAGTGCATTTGTACATCCCGACATTTATTTCAAGCATTTGTCACTAGACATGGTTCCAGTTTAATTCTGTTCACAAAAAGATTGGAAAGACGTGTTCAGTTTGAGGATAATGTTTACACGTACTGCAGGTCTCACATGTATGGATACTGACACGTTACGAGCTGTAGTTCTTGCATTCTATTGTAAGAGTTCACTGTACGTACTACATCAGAAAAAAATGAGGTACTTGTCATGTGTGAAGCAAGTTCTTAAAATAGGATTGCTTACATTTCTGCAGTCAATTAGAGTATTGTGTTCTATAAATAATAAACGACAGCAGTCAGTTGCGTGTGACAGGCGGGCAGCTCCTGGCGCAGCGAGACCTCTCGGGGAAGTGCACAGGCAGATCCTCAAGGAACAGGTAGTTAAATCGATAAAAGTCTTAACTGTTTCAGAGCCAGAATTTTTTTTTTCTAGATTTTGAGGATATTTTATGGCTGTGTGATGTATCAGTGATAAGAAAATAATTGGAAAAAAATGACATTCGTAATGTTTTTATAGAAAAAATACGAGTCTTTCAACGTAAAATGTAAATGTGAATTATCATTTTCAAAAAATTATTTTGGCACCAAGATTGTTTTCAGCTAAAGTGCTTCTTGAAGTCTCGGGAGTGTCATGATGGCAGTTTCTTTGAAATCACACATTTGGTTTACCTGCAATGATGGTTTAAAAATTTAAATGGAAATACAACATACAAAATATTCTCATGACGAGGGCAATGGTCTTGAGCTGTGGCTTAGTGTATCAATATTGTTCAATTTTGAGATTTGTACGAAAGAATATATACATTTTGAATTCCTTTGTAGGTTGTTCGTGGTTGATTAAGCACTTTTGAAAAATGCCACTGCCCATACCTGCATATGTTTTGAATGGCACTGTGATTGCCACGCACTTTGCAGTCAAGTTGGCAACGACTGAGTGAAAGTAGTTCCTTGATTTAATGTTGAATTAAAAGTGTTAGCTAAACATTTGTAAATACGGGAATTATTTCTTTTGCTTTCTGTTTTTTTTTAAATGCATGCAAGCGTAAGAATTAGCAAATTTGTAAAGTATTTACTTTCCTAATGATTTTACAGTTTCACCTGACTGACGCATGAATAAAGCTATCAGGCCCATGGAAATGTTACTTTTACATATGGTGGAAGAATACACAATGTGCATACAAGTAGATCGTAACTAGGGCTTCCAAAAGTACTGAGTATAACGTGAACAGCTTCCAGATCCTTTAATTAGTTTCATCAAAGTAATTTTCCTTTATTTTCCCATACTCTTTCCAAACTACTATTTTGAGTCACAAAAGAATAATTCTTTATTCTTGAACATACTTGAGCGAGAAATTGACTGGGCTAACAACAGTGTCACCCTTTAATTACGATGTGTAAAGTTCCGTCATTATAATATTACCGCCTCACAGGTAGGCGCCATATTGTAACGTTGCGGAAGTATTACTTGTTGCCACGGCTTGCTCATAGGTAGAATACGAGACTCAGTACCAGGTGACACCGATTAAGTAAAAAGAAGAAGTTCCAGATTAGTTTGCTTTATACTTTATTTATCATTGAAGTTTCACAGTGCTGCCCAGACGACTTTCCAGTTTGCAGAGTACGAACTTGCACAATCAGTTATACTAGTGCAGAAAACAGCGCCACAGTAGTTTACAGTTTGTTAATGTCTTAACTTGCATCGCAAGACTTAAGTTCCGAAGGCAGGAGGGATGTTTGTTCCCTCCTGGCACCCTAACGACCCCCCACACCGGCGGAAATAAGTTGATAGAATTTAAGTGACGTTAAATTGAAAAAGAAATGCGAACAAAAGATCTTACGGTCACGGGTGCTTGCCGGTGTGGGTGAAATTCTTCACGCCTAACGCGTCTTCTCACGCCCGATGCGCCTTCTTCGACGGTTGGTGACTTTCTTTCTTAGGCGATAGGCACCACCAGTATATATTAGGCAGGCCTATCCCCCCTTTTCCTAAGATAAGCGCAAGGCCTCCGGCGATGCCAGTAGCGTCATCCAAACTACGCTGTGTCTCGCGCTCACAACATGTTGTTGTACTCGCAACTGCGTCACGTCGCAGCCACATAACCAAAACAACAACTTTCGAAAACCTTTCGAAACTAGACGGTAAACGGACGTAAACAGCAGATGTCCGCACACGTCTGCTCGACCAACAAACACGGGAAACTAGCCACCGCGGCTTTACTTGAAACTTGATAAAATATTACAAGGCTTTCCAAAGCTAAATACACACGAAAGAATTTACACTCGTGTCCCGAAAAACTAAGCATATTGCATCATTACAGATGTTTAAAAAAAAAGCAATATAATTCATATAAAATTTCCGTCCATATCTCGGGACGTCTTTGTTATCAGAGTGTTAGAAGGAGTTGTGTTTAGATATTTCTTGCTGTTGGAACCATTGACTAGAGACGAGATGGACTGACTTTTGTCTTCTGCGTATTTTCCCAATGCTAATTTACTGAACTTAATCAAAACTTTTAAAATCACGTGGTAAACAATGATTTGTATGTTTAATTTACATTCGGTTCTTCGTCTGATCCATGCTTTTATAGGAAAAAAGTATTGTCTTTAAACTATATTTTAGTAGCAAGTGGCTGTGGGGATGAGGAGGAGAGGCAAAGACTGGAAAACAGTGGGAGAGGGAGAGTGTTGGAGAGAGAGAGAAGAATATGGAGGCATTTTACCAAGCAGACCCGGCCACAGGCTGGACTCAGCTAAGCACGGTGATGAGTTAGCATTAAAACTGAGGCGTAGTGTATACACCATTCGTGGTTACTTCACACTTTTCTGAAGCCCTGCTAACGTTCTACTGTTGGGTACTGATTACGTATCCTTCCACTATATGTAAACAAAAACACTGCCATGAGCCTTCTAACCTTTAATCTGTCAAATGCTTTACTTACTGTTTTTAGCTGTTCAAAGAATGTTACATATTTAAAAAAGCATTACGTATAAATATTCACAATTTAGGGCTATACTCATATTTAGATTGCCTTTATGAAGTTCCTGGACTGTAGTCGAGGCGGTTGTGCGTGCATTGATGTCTCAGATGCGCGTGCTGGGTGTGCAGGTGGGCACCTAGGAGCCCAGGATGGGGGAGGCATCCCTGGTGGCCCCAGAGGCTGTAGCTGGAAAGTGTCTAGTCTAGTCATCGTAGGCTAGGGCGCCTGTCAGCTGTGGTGCGTTGTCGCCACCTGTCATTAGTGGTCGTGTTGGCACGTGGGCAGGCTTTGGAACGCCCAGGCAGAGGTAACACATGACGATCTGCAGGTTGGGCTGTATCCAAGGGGACGCCTAGCATCGTTCTGGGAGGCAGTCAGGCTAGGCATGTGCTGATGTCGGTGCCTTGTATGCGGGGCGAACTGCCTGGGTACACTCTTCACTGGCGAGCGGTGTCAGCACGCACCCGCAGACGGGAGTGTAGGCAATGACGTCTCTGGATTAGACGGCGCCGGCGTCTTGCGCAGGCATTGGGATGGGCGCACAGGGGCGCGCACGTGTGGATACTCTTCTTGCTCACAGCGGACACATGGAGACAGACATTTCTTGCATGCAGCATGCGCACTCTGCCGACAAGTCAGGAGGGTAGCAATTCTCCTAAGGGGGGTCGCAGGAATGCGGTGCACACAACGGCTGCTCTTGTGTGCACCCTGGACGTGACCCAACATGTCGACGTGAAGGCAAAATGCCCGTAGCCGTAGTTCATGAGCTACGAGCCCTCTGAATCGACAGAAGGGTCGAGGCCGCCTGCGGGGGTACAATAAAAAGGATTAAAAATATATTAATATGCAGACAGGATGACTAGATCGGTGATGGCAAAGATGAGGCCCCTGCAAGCCTAACGGGCATGCGCACATCTGGCTTGAGCTCCGAGGCGCAACTGCCCAACGGTCGTCGGAAGCGGGGACACTAGCCTGCACTGGAAGTGGAGGCCCAGTGCCCACCATGTACATGGATATGAAGCACGAAGGCAATCTCGAAGATTACAAAAATGTGCACAGGAGTACACAGCAAACACAAGCGATCGTACACTAACAAAACCCTCTGCTGGTGGTCTCAGCCGCTGTCACCACAAGGCATGCACGCGAGTGCATGCCAACAGATACGTTAAAAGAAAACCTTACAAAATAATTACAGAAGTTCATGGTAAAAGAACTACGTAAAAATCCTTCAAACTGAAAGTAATTTATCTGGGATTTAAGCGTCTGTGTGTGAGCCCCGTACACTCTGAAATTGAAAGTCGCGGAGTGCAGTCTATCATAATTTTTGCAGCTAGAATTTCCATTGAATTATATATGACAGTCCACCATAATGTAGGAGAGTTGTTGAGGGGCGCCTCAAAGTCAGTTACTGTACGTGGGTATGCAAGAAGAGACCTCAAACGCCAGACTTAGCTGATTTGAGTGACTTGTATTGTATAATGCTGCCGACTCCACTTCTGTACTACAGATGAATATTTACATGCTCGCTAGCTGTGGCACGATAATATCAATGAAGCTATACTAAATATTTCTCCATGCAAGACTACAGAAAATTCAGTAAGTTAACTTTTCGTATAATTAGCTTCTTTCGCATGTTTTGTCAAAGAAAAGTGATTAGTTTGATTAGTTAAAAAATCTAAAGTGGTTTTTCTGTTTGATCAGCAGCACATTAATTAATTTGAAAAGCTTCATTAAATTAAAATTGAATTGAATCCTGTTTTTAACACATTTTATAATTATTTCCATACTTGTTTTAGACATTTATAAAAAAAGTAAAAAGCCATTTATCTTCAGTAATGCTTAAGTATCAGTGCAGTGTTGATGTAGTTGTAGATTTTTCTCAAGTGCTATTCATACAAATAGTATGAATATTTTTGTCATTTGTTTCTTGTGTATGTGTCTTTGAAGTGCTATTGTAACACCCTGCTTGCTACACGTACCTACGTTACAGCACCTGCACTGGAGTTTCAGATTTAACGCAATTACACTTACTTTGGCTTAGAACAGAATTTCAGATAATAATGATTTAATTTCATCGAGTGTTATGTTTCCAAACAATCGTTCTCTTTTGTTGGGTTTTTGGTTTGCCGGAGTTTTAAATTAGCCGTATGAGTCAGCCAATGCAAGGAGAAAGCAAGACAGTGGCGGCAGACACTCATTTATGCCGAGGCTCTAACACACACAAAGTAAAATAAAACAACACCTTTCATATATATACTACTATTCCATCTGTACAAAACTTAATTTAACTGATTCTTTATTTTTTAAAAAATTTATTGCTCGAATAAAATTATTAATAGTGGTGGTGAAAGTTCTTCGGAACCACACACACGTCTCAATTTAAATAATTAAATTATCTTGCAAACTGTCCCAAAAGTCTCTTTTAATATCAATTTAAAAGGTTTTTTTTCAATAAATAAGATAATTCTGCCAAATTTAATATTAATCAGTCCTTTACTAAATTTGAAATAGCCAGTAACGTCACTTGCCTACAGGGACACAGAACTGCTAGGTTTGTGGTAATTAAGTCCCATAAATACAACAAACATAATATATAGAAGAAATGTGCATCAGGTTTATAAATATTATAATCAGTCAATTGCTGATGTGTTGTGACTGCTCCAGCCGTGGACTAGAGGTGGCATCAGTAATAGCGCATCGTGACCAGGCTGGCGTCTGAAACAGATTATAATTTAGGGATTGAGGTGTCTCATATTCATTTTTGGAGTGATTCAGTATTTGTAATAACTTGGATACAGCGAGAAGAAAATTGGGGCATTTTTGTGCATAACAGGGTGCGAGAGATCAGGCAGTTTCCTAATAAAAGATCATGGAGACACGTTGCAGGAACTCCAGCAGACCTAGCAAGTCGAGGTTGTTCTGCAGATGTGGTGTTTCGGTCGAAATGGTGGGAGGGCCAGAGTGGCTTATGAAGTCTCCATCTGAGTGGCCTGTTTCTGTGTGTGGGGTAAATGAAGATGAAATGACCCTAGAGGAAAAACCTGGAGTTATTATGAACCTGACCAGTACTGGCACTAATAATTGCTGAAAATATTGCGTGTTCTGGGTCGAGTGCTTAGGTTCCTGCACAATTGCCAACACCCTGAGGAGGAGGAGTCAGGTGAACTCGATGCCGTTGGGATCCTTCGGTGGTGTTGAAGATGAATATATCACACCCCTCGTGCCTTTTGAAGATGAACATGTAATTTTGCGCATAAAGACGAAGATATCTCAAAGTAAAGATGTTCTAGAGTTTATGCATCCTGCAGCGTTGCCTGGTGATCACCCTGTCGTCATGAGGCTGGTATACGGACTTCACGTGCAATTTAATCATGTAGGAGTTCAAGGTCTTTTGTCTCTACTTTGGGAGAAGTTTTGGATACTAAGAGGGAGGCGAACAGTTCGTTCAATAATAAGGAAATGTAGTGTATGCAGAAGATTTATGGGACGTTATGTCAATCAAGTAACACCACCATTGCCAGAAGATAGAGTTCGTGATGCTGCAGTTTTCAAAGTCGTCAGAGTTGACATGCCAGGCCCCCTTCACCTCGAGGATGGACGCAAAGCTTGGATTTGCTTACTCACTTGTGCAGTGTTCAAAGCTGTGCATCTTGAATTAGTCACTTCTTTGTCAACTGAAGCTTTCATTCAAGCTTTAAGAAGATTCATTGCACGTCGTGGACGTCCAGCAGTTGTCTACAGTGACAACGGGAAGAAGCTTGTAAGGGCTGACAATGCATTTTCTAGATTATATTGGACAAAAATACAATGTTTAAGTTAGTCACGACAGTTTCTTTGAAAGTGCAATCCCCCGACTGCAGCCTGGTGGGGAGGCTGGTGGGAATGCTTGATTTGAATTCTCAAGTCGTTACTTCGCAGAGTCTTAGTCAAGGCGATGCTGACTTTTGAAGAACTACTAACAGTGATACGTGAATGTGAGGCACTTGCATGTCAGAAGATCCTTGCGACTTGGTTGCCCTAACTCCTGCCATGTTTCTTCAAGACATTAAAGAAATTGGGGTACCTGACTGTGATCAAGTGGATTTCGTATGTATCAGATATCTACAGAAGCTGCGTGAGGACCTCGGGAAGAGATTCCGCAGCAAATATTTGGGACGACTTGTTTTAACACACCGGTCCAAGGGTGGGAGATCCGTAATGGAGGGTGAAGTGGTACTTGTCGGAAGCGATCAAGATAAATGTCTGGACTGGCCATTGTCGAAGAGTTGGTTCCTGGACGAGGTGGGGTTACCAGAGTTGTACGATTAAGGACGGCATCTGGTGTGATCACAAGACCTGTTCAGCAGGTGTATCCACTTGAGGGAATATGTGGAAAATGATAACAAGTGATGAAACTGCAGGCATTTTGATGAATACCCACCTATAGCATCAAATTGAACCACTTGAACAGCAGCAAGAGGCTAAAAGATCAAGAGTGGGCCGTAAGATTGTAGTACCAGCTCGATACAAAACATAGGAACTGAGACCAGTGTCAGTGACTGTATGCCGTGTTTTCTGTTTCTTGTAAATTTTATTTCTTTGTTGAGTTAGGGACTCTGGGTGGGAGGATGTTGCGAATAGCATAAAGTCACTACATTATGTCTAAAAAAATGGACACAATATGTTTATGAGGATTGTTGAGACTGTCCTCTTTTTTGTGTGTATAAATCTATGGAGGTTTGTTCCTTTTTTTATTGTTAGAAAAACTTTGAAATATAAAGTTTTTTACCAGCATCTTTTAATTTTAAGTCTTGTATTATTTTCGCGCTGCACACATTAAATTCGTCAACCTTTTTTCGTTGGGTTAATGAGCTGTGGCAGTATGTAAGTTTATTTTTGCACCTCAGAGAAATGAACTTTTACTATTTTTGACCTGTGTTTGTGATAACAAGAAATTACATTATTTTAGATTCTTTTACGGGTCATTGGCTTTTTGTGTGAACCCCACGACTCTCAAACCGGACATGATGGGAGGTAGTCCATTGTAATTTTTGTCCAACAATTTTTCAGTAAATTTTTGCTGCGACTGTTTATCGTAAGCTTAGGAGAGATGTAGAGAGGTGCCTCCAAGTTCTATAAATGTGCGTGGACAAGGAAGTGTCCCAAAACGCCAGATTTTTAGATTTGGAGTGGTTTTTATTCAACCGACGCTGCAGACTCCACTTCGGAAGGATAAGTATTTCCAAAGGCTTACATTACCATATTGTGATCATCCATCAATGAATTTCTGGTTTTCTTATCAAGAGTTAATTATTTTCTGGAACTTATTACTTATTATTTTATTTTGAAGTTTTACAGTTTTCACCTGCGTAGAACTTACTAGAGGTCTGAGAACTTGTAAATATATCATGCATGCTAGCCGAGGTGTACTAATTTCCTGCATATTAATTTGAGACTCTGATAAATTTTATTGGAGCCAGAAGTTCCAGAATAAATTATTTTGTCACACAATTTGAAATTTAATATGGCTCACAAAAGAGAGGTGATAGGTAAATTTATTTAAAAATCTTAATTTGCCTGACTCAGTTACAGTTCTTTTTCTCTAACTACAGATTGATTTTTAAAATTTTAATTTTCATAGTAATTTCAATATTTTTTTTCTTTTGCAACTATGTCAGTTTTCCTTAAGTAAATAATTTTGCTAGTTAAAATGTGTTACTTTAATGTATTGTTGTCTGTAGTTAGCACATTTTATTGGTTGCTTTCATACAAAGGCTATGAAGTCTCTTGTGTGTTGTGCCATTTCTAAGTGTTTTCTGTTTTAAATTTTCAAGGGTTTATTGCTTTTCATGCGTCTTGTTTCCTCTACGATTCTGCTGTTTAAAAGCAGTCAATTTGAAATTTGGTAAGTGTTCACCCTATGTACGTATTCTCTAAGGCGTCGCACGCATGAGAAATATTTCAGATTGCAAGGAGAAAGGCTCCGGCATCTGTCAAATACTCTCTCTCACACACACACACTCACACTACAATAGTTCATTTCATTTTCAGATCCAGTTTTAAATCACGCATTAACACCTACTTAAATATATGCCAATACAACCAATCATTCTCATTCAACAAAGTCGACCCCCAAAATTTCCGGAACGGTTGCAGATCATGAAATGCGGTTTTCGCTAAATGAAAGTATATAGGGGCAAGTAGTTTGCCGCAAAGTGACTTCGTAACACTTGTATGGACAGAAATAATTAAAAACCATATATGATTTTTCCCCTGGAAACATACATTTATTTCAACAGCTTCTGAAAGTACATGCAAAGAGGAATTCAGTGATGTAGCATATGTAATGTAAAGTAACACAGAAACGCCAAGAAATAATGTGCAAATATGATTAAGTTAGGTGGGCTGGTAGCATGGGGCAGTGGGCCTGTACTCGCAGCTGTAAGCAAGCAACATGTGCCACATAACCCAACCTAGTAGGATCGCTTCCTAACAGCACCGCAGCACCAGTCCCCATAATCTGTTATGGAAAGTGGTATTGCAGTGTGTGGCTGTACGTACGCAATGAAGTTCGTGAATGAGGAAAAACTGGACGCTTTACTTATTTACGGTGTGTGTGTGGCAGAAATGCCAAGCAAGCCGTTCAAATGCATGGTGAAGGTATCCTAATCAGATGCCCATCTAACAGCAAACGATATAAAGAATTTGCACATGTTTCTTGTCACGAGGTGATTGGAATTCCACAACATGAGTGCGATGAAAGACTGCTATGGGCGAGATGCATCAATACGATGTGTTGGCACATGTCGATGCAAACCCCCACATGGGTACACGAGAACTTTCCAGGTTGGTTGGAATAAGTAAAACAAGAGTGTTACCGATACTACACCAACGGAAATTCCATCCATATCACGTGGCTCTTCATCAGGCGTTACATGAAGGTGATTTCCAGCAGCGTGTTCAGTTTTGTAGGTTTGTTCTGATGTCTGTAAGGGATGACAGCAATTTTCTTAAGAACATACTATTTACCGATTAAGCGACCTTCACAAACCATGGGAGCATAAATTTCCAAAATATGTACTACTGGGCGATGGAGAATCCGCGTTGGGTCCGGCATGTGGAGCACCAGCGACGGTGGAAAGTGAATGTGTGGTTTAGAATCATTGGAGACTACGTCATAGGACCATATTTCATTTAAGGGACAATGACCGGCTGTATGTACGCCCATTTCCTCAAGAGAGACCTTACCGGTACATCTAGAAGACATACCGTTTGACATAGGTTGTGATATGTGGCTTCAGCATGATTGTTGTCCTGCGTATTTTGCTTTGGTGGCGAGGCTAGTGTTAAATGAAATATTTACAATTCTGAGTTTCGGGCTAGGTGGTGTTGTAAGATGGCCAGCTCACTCCCCTGACCTCACACCTCTCTGTTTTTTTCCTGTGGAGAACACTGAAAGATAGGGTATACAACACTGTTCCTACAATGCCAGAAGACATGCAGGAACGTATTGTGGCAGCTTGCAGAGGCATTACGCTAGAAACACTTCAGGCCGCTCGTAGCTCGCTACATGTGCATTTACAGATGTGTATTGCTGTCGATGGTAAACACATTGAGCACAGGCTGTGAAAATACCTAATGTTAAGCGTTTCAACCACAACTGTGCTCTTTTGTACTATGCATGCAGATGCAATTGCATTTCTCCGTATGTTGGTTTGTTCTATTTTTGTTGTGCATCTGTACGTACTCGTTACTCGGTACAGTTAATGACTAGGAAACAAATCTCCTGAATTACGTTGGTATCTGAATAAAATGCAATGTATTGATATCAGACTTGCACTCACATTGCCCGTCTTCCCTTCACTGCGGTGCTCTCCTTTGTCCAATATCGCATTCCGTGCCCCTGGCCCCATCCTGTATATATTTTATTTTTATTTAATTTTCATTTAACAATGTTGATCCTATAGGTTTTCTAGAGGACAACTGGAACGTGGAGTATGTCAATTTGTTATATATACATTTTAGCACATACAATAAATAAATATAACAGTAACAAATATCATGCAAAAGGTAACAGTGAAAACTTAACGCGTGAAATTTATAGCAATATATAAATTGTCAAAGAAGTTTAGAAGACATACATGTTATGCATTATGTTATACTAAAATTATTTCTATACAAGACATTTGATGTTAGGGAAGTACATACCATTAAAAAATGAATTTAAACAACATTTATAAAATCACCCAAGTACATTTTTGCATATAAGTAAAAACATAAAAATTACAAACACTTAACTGTAAGAATCTGTGATTAACACAATCAAACGCCTTGGAAAGACCGCAAAATACACAGAGTACCAAATTAGGTAATTATTAAGTGTGGGGGCTTTTCTGTAAAGAAAAAAAAAAACCCAAAAAGTGGTATATTTCCACTCTACTAATCATGTAAAACACGAATATACTGAGGGCATTAATGTATGACTAATTTCTTAATATGTGCCCACCTAACCTAACCCCACGATGGATGAATCACTATTTTACATTTTTAAACTAACTTAGGATTGTAAGATTGTAAAGTGATATAAGATTATAAAATATTAATCAAATCTCCGATAACACCCTACAATCACAGACTAGATAGGAACCCTATAATCCTAAATAACTGCAATCCTAGGTTAGTTAAAATTGCTACAATCCTAGGTTAGTTTAAAAATGTAATATAGTGATTCACTCGTTGTGGGGTTAGGTTCTGTTAGGTGGGCACATATTATACAATAAGACTACGTTAATGACGCTACTATAGCAGTGTTCTGCGTTGCCTACCAATAATCCTAGGTTAGTTTAGAAAGAATGTGAAATTGTGGGGTAAAAACGCCTGGGAAAACTTTGTTTGAATTACGTAATATAACTACATTTGCACGTTGAGCTACCTGTTAGTTTAGAATCGTACTACTGTACATTTTTAAACTAACCTAGAATTTTAGGGGTTTACACTAACCTACTAATTTAGGATTTTAGGGATTTAAAGAAACCGTAAAACACCAAAATAATATCAATTTACTCACCAATGTAGGCGGGTGGTACAATACCTCCGTCAACGTCCAATTCAACTTCACCTCACTCGATGAAATCACGATCTTCCGCAAAGCGCCACATACGTGCATATAACACACTGAAACACTAGTTTAAAGCCAAATTTATACACAGAAGCACTCCTTAATAGGCTAATATAACGCACAAAAGCACTCTTTCTTGCTTTCTCCGTTTTAATTCCGCCGGATTAGAACGGCATGAAACATGCCGGCAAAGGCGCGAAAGTGACTGACAAGGTTAAAAATTGTCTGTTAAAATGCCTATGATGACATCCGTCGCCACCAGATAGTGTGTGGAATTTGTAATGCGCAGCCATTATTAATGGCGGTATACATTAATAGATGCAAACAAACAAATTTCGCGATTTCTTAAATATGTTCTACTTATTTTAATATTACGCCCTCTTGAATATGAACAAGGTAAGCTGTGCAAAACCCATTAATTCAACTTTTGTTGGTCTAGGACGTTTCGTTCAGAAACTTAAATAAACCAGCCAAACAGTCATTTCGCAATTTTGTTCAATTTTTAAAAATATGTTGTACTTATTTTAAAGCTACGCCCCTAGTATATTCGTGTTCTACGTGATTAGTAGAGTGGAAATATACCACTTTTTGGTTTTTTTTTTTAATACAGAAAAACCGCTAAACTTAATAATTACCCCAAATTTTTGTTGGTAACAAAATTTTGCTAAAATTTACTGATGTGCAAAAGTATCTGTTAATTTATACTACTTTGTAAACTTTAATAACAACAATTGTATATCACCACTGCTTAAGAGTATTTTATGTTAAATTGTCTTTGTAGTTGTTAATATCGTCTTAAAGAATCAAAACATTTGTAATGTATTTTTTAGTCTGACTAAATACATTCAGAGTAATATAAATTTTCATTTGGTAAAATGAGTATCTACTGGTAAGTAATGCAAAACCCATATATATAACTTTTGTGGGACTACTGTGTCTCCTTCAAAAAAGTCTCTATTCTTTATAATTACCGTATTTTTAACTGTTTGAAAATTATGCTCATTTGATTAGGGACTTAAAATTACTATGACTTAATTCCAATAACTTGATAAGACTATAAAAGTTTTTTTTTTGAACTGCGTGTTGTTTTATTAGTGTACCAGAATTTTATGGATAATACCATAATTTAAGGTTCATAGTACCAGAATTTCATTTTTCCCATTTGGCAACGCTACGCTTTCTGCACACATTCGTCTTCTCGATCCTAACTGCCAGCAAAACTGTCAGTGACGTAAAAGTTTGTTTATTTCGTTATAATCACGCTTTTATGCAAAAAAATAAAAACTGTATTTTTCGTAACTACGGTATATTATAAGTGCAGTAAAACTCTTTCATAAGTACTATATAAACTTGACCAAACTCGAATTCGTACGCGGTGTTCTAACCTCAATGTCAAACGAAGCTCAGAACGGTTATGTTATCGATTCAACTGCTGTATGTCATGTTGGCAGGATTCAACCCATTTAGTAGCTTCAGTTTCCTCAAAAGTATATTAAGGACATGCTTCGAATTAATTTCAAGCAAAAATTAGGACAACTGTTATGTTCTAAACGTAAAAAATTATCTTGTTGCTTTTAAAATATGAAACTATGAAACTAACTTAGGTTGTTAATTTCTTCTCAATAAAAATATTATGTTTCTTTTCGTATATATATATCGCAATGTTAGAAATTAATAAATTATGTTCTTCAAATATGCGTTAGTGTTATATGCTTATCTCGGTGTCTTATGCACACATATTTATCTAACAAAGCAGGCATGCTCGGTTTTGTGAATTATAAAAAACGCTACTGTTTTACGTTAACGTAGCAACTGTATTTGTGTAACGGCTTTTTCAAGCGGCACTAGTGGAAAAAGTTACGTTACGTAAGCTGGCTAAACGAGTAAACCAATTGCGAGTATCGATTTCAGCGCTGGAGGTATCGATTGTGCGCGGGTAAGTTGTTGACTGGTCACTTTCTTAAAAGACTGGTCGCCGTTGTGTCGCAGGTCTTCTCGGCCGGTAAGCAGCGCGCGTAGTACGTGCTAGCGGAGCGTACGGTTAGAGAACATGGCGAACGTGGTCCCGGTGAACTCGGAGTGTGCGGTGGACGACGGCTTGACGGGGCAGCAGTTGTTCTCCAAGTACGGCGGCCTAACCTACAACGACTTCATCATCCTGCCCGGTTTCATCGACTTCGTGGCGGACGACGTGGACCTGACGTCGGCGCTCACCAAGAGGATCTCGCTGAAGGCGCCGCTCGTGTCGTCGCCGATGGACACGGTGACGGAATCTGAAATGGCGATCGCCATGGCTCTGTGCGGCGGTATCGGCATGATCCACCACAACTGCACGGCCGAGTACCAGGCGAGCGAGGTGCACAAGGTGAAGAAGTACAAGCAGGGCTTCATCCGCGACCCGGTGGTGCTGAGTCCGACGCACACCGTCGCCGACGTGTTCGCCGTGAAGAAGGAGCACGGCTTCTGCGGCATCCCTGTGACGGAGAGCGGCAAGTTGGGTGGCCGCCTGCTCGGCATGGTGACGTCACGCGACATCGACTTCATGGAGGAGTCGCGCCACATACACACGCTCGCCATCGAGAAGGTGATGACGAAGCTGGAGGACTTGATCACGGCACCCGCGGGGGTCACCCTGCAGGAGGCCAATAAGATCCTCGAGGAGTCTAAGAAGGGCAAACTGCCCATCATGAACGAGAAAGGCGAGCTGGTGGCTCTGATCGCTCGCACCGACCTCAAGAAGTCGCGCAACTACCCCAGCGCCTCCAAGGACGACAACAAGCAGCTGCTGGTGGGGGCTGCCATCGGCACGCGCGAGGACGACAAGGAACGCCTTCAGCTGCTGCACCAAGCAGGGGTCGACGTCGTGCTCATAGACTCGTCGCAAGGTAACTCCACCTACCAGATCAACATGATACACTACATCAAGAAGAACTACCCCGAGCTGGACGTCATAGGGGGCAACGTCGTCACAGCGTCGCAGGCCAAGAACCTGATCGACGCGGGCGTGGACGGGCTACGCGTCGGCATGGGCAGCGGGTCCATTTGCATCACGCAAGAAGTCATGGCCGTCGGCCGGCCCCAAGGCACCGCGGTCTATAAAGTCTCGGAGTACGCACGTAATTTTGGCGTGCCGGTTATCGCGGACGGTGGCATCCAGTCGGTGGGCCACATCATCAAGGCGCTGGCCCTCGGCGCTTCGACCGCCATGATGGGGTCGTTGGTGGCGGGTACGTCGGAAGCACCGGGCGATTACTTTTTCTCAGACGGGGTGCGGCTGAAGAAGTACCGCGGCATGGGCAGCCTGGAGGCGATGTCGCGCAAAGACGCCAAGGGCTCGGCCATGGACCGGTACTTCCACACCGAGGTGGACAAGCTAAAGGTGGCGCAGGGGGTTAGCGGCTCCATCGTGGACAAGGGCTCCGTCCTTCGCTTCCTTCCGTACCTGCAGAGCGGGCTGCGACACAGCTGTCAGGATATCGGGGCCCGCAGCGTGTCCGCGCTGCGCTCCATGATGTACTCTGGGGAGCTCAAGTTCGAGAGAAGATCAACTTCGTCCCAGGTGGAGGGCAACGTACATGGTTTGTTTTCCTACGAAAAGAGGCTTTTCTGATCGCAGTTGAGAGATGTGAATCAACAGTTTAAGTAATGCAGGGGGAGCAGTTTTTCCATCGGTACGTCAGCCATTCATTGTATTGTTGTATGTCATATCCAAGTGTTTCCTGTGTGTCCAGTCTTATCTGTAATGTACCCCCCAACTTGAATCACTGTTACTGACTTGTTGCTGTCGACGTACTCATTTATCTGTAGAATGCTAGAATGTGTTTATGTAACCTGACTTGCCATTGTCCGCCTTGTGTTGTACAGATACATGCATGTTTGCAGATCAGCATGACAAGTGGCAACCTATTTCCTTTCGCTGTCTTTCATGCGGCATTTCAGTTGTGCGTTGCCGTAGCACACAGGACGCATGCCTGGACCAGTTGTCGACACTAACCCGAGCCATTTAATGACAGGAAAAGGAGACAGAAGGCCTATGACGTGTGCAAATTGTGTAGATTTTTTATACAATAATCAAACCTAGCCTCAGGGTGTCAAAAACGCTAGTATTTATAAACGTGTAAAATACTGGGATCACAATAGCGCGACAGATGCAACATGATGGGTGCAATGTGATAAATTTTTGCATTATTTGAGTTAAAAAGATACTTAAATAGTTTCCTGCTGTTACGTTCTAACCTCTTGTACGTCCTTTAAGGTATACATAATTTGGTCATTTTCCTGTTTTTTCAATAATTCCTCTGCATGTCCACTGATACCTGACACTTGATTGACAATATGGCCACAATTATACGCTTTGCTTATTAACACAAAACTATTTGTGCAGGGAAGAACTTTGACACCGAGGTGACGGGTTAGACCTATCTACATTATTTCTGTCGTTCCTGCTACGCGATTAAATTAGAAATATTTTCTATTCCCAAATCTTGTCAAGACTGCAATTTTTGTCGCATTCATGTTGCACGAGTCTCAATCCTGATTGGCTGGAAAATTATTTTATTAGTTCCGCACAGATCACATCATCTCGGTCTCGCTATTGCGATTGTCTCTGAATCGTGATTTTTTGACATAATCCTGTTTTCACTGGGCTTCTTGTGATAATGCTAACTTACGCTAGGTGAACGTTATTTTTTCAGGAATATCAATTGGCAATGTTTTGTGTTAATTAAATTTGAGTATTGACTCTGACCTATTAAATGTTTTGCACTATTTTCATTGAGTAATACAAAATTTACAAAATATTCTTGTAAAAATCAAACGCCTATTAATTATTTATTTACAAGGAAAGATCTAAATTTAGAGTATTTTAACCAAACTACCTAATCCTGTTTGCAGTTCTAATTAATGTGTTGTAATTATGAAAATTAGGGACTTCCCCAAAAAAATAGGAAAATTCAATTTATCAGCAATACTAATTGTGCTGGATCATGATTGCATAGGCACATTATTTGCGGTATAAACTTGGAATCGTGATAGTGATAAGGGCTACAATCATTAAAAAAAAATTATTGGGTAAAGAAAGTCTTAAGAAATCCTGAAGGACATAAAATTGTTAAATATGCCCACAAATGGCTCCAGGAAAGTAAATTCATGCAAATATGAGCCGCCCTGCTTCCCAGAACGCGAGCAACGGCAACTGTGAAGGGCTCCACCAATGTACCTGCTTCGCGCGGCTTGTAGAAGCACATGAAACAGGTTTATCAGAGTGGCACGGATTCTCGTGAATGGGCCTTTCTGGGGCTAGTTTGTAGTTGGTACGGCGTCCCAACAGCTGCAACCCTTGAATAAACAAAATACAAAAATCTACCGCCATCGCCAACATTGCAACAGAAACACAAAAGTACTCGCCTCGCGACAAAGCATCGCAAACATCTGACGTGTAAAGTCATTGTGTTGTGCATTAAGATGGTAGCGCTGGCAGCATGATCACATTCTGTTGTAATCTACTTACTGGCAATGTTTTCTTCATTAATATATTTTTCAGTTTTGGTCATTCAGCAAGGTTTCAGAGATTTTTTGCATTTCAAGTTTAGCCATTTAACACTTTTTTTTTTGTTTAAAAAAATTTGCAGCCATGGAGGTTTATCGGGACATTTGGTAACTATGTTGCTTTGGAAACACAAAACCTCGTACAAAAAAGAAGAATAAAAAATGCAAAGAAAATGTGTATTAAATGTTTCAGTTGTGTTTCAAATTATAAGTGGCTAGCAGTATCTTGTGCGTATTTTGGACATCTGCTCGGTTAGCAGTCCGGGGTTCAAGCACACTCGCAAGTTGGTTGGCAGCAGTGAAGTCGAGCCCCTCGAGTTCCACAGTCACCAAAGTCGCCTACTTGCTAATTGGCGTTAGAAGTATCGTGCTCCTTACAACTAACGTGAAGCAGGAAAGGTTTAAGTTTGTGTGGCAGGGAATCCACATTTATTAATATTTTCTTCCAGACATTCTTAGGCTGGGTTTCAAATGGCAGTGTTGGCAAAATGGTCATGTGATCCAATATTGTTTATATAAGTACTGGCACACTAATAAATTTGACATTTGGTTATTTTTCAGCACTGCACAGTGTGATGAGTAAACAAAATGTGCAATCTCCAAACCACTGCCGTTATGCGAACATGTATGTAATTTACTTATTTTGAGGAAAAAGTACCGTGTGTAATCGTAAGTTTAGAATTTGAAGTAAAAATGGTACTTACATTAATTTAGATGATTTTTTTGTGAACGCTATTGTAGCTAGAGTTGTGACATTGTAACGCTCCAGGTATGGAAAGTGTTTCGGTGCGTGCAAACGTTCACACTTCTTCCAGGTACAGGGACCAGTTATTGCATCTCCGGTTACGAGGGAAATTACGCGGGAAATCCTACGTTGTTAAGTGTTTTGGCTTGGAAACCGTGCGACACTCGGCAGCGGATGAAGAGCAAAGTGTGGATGGGAGTGGCGTGTGCGAGAGAATGGATTTTGTGCTGAGTGGTTGGCATCTGTGAAGTCATTGTTTCGGTGTCGACTCGTATGTTGGAGGTGAACTCGGTAGTGCATCGCAAGGCCACTTGCATCGTGTTGTCTGGAACGTGTTGCATCGTTGTGCTGTGATAAACTGTCATCCTCTTATCGACCAGGATAAAGGCCCTCGCTACAGTCTCCAACAAAGTACGCACTTACAGGACATGACACTTGTAATGAAAACTTTCTTTTAACCACGGGATGAAAATTTTCTGGCTTCCGTCGGTGCAAGAGGGTTGTATATTGCATTTGCTGTAGACGGTAGTTAACACGAATACACTGTATTGTGGCAACTGCCATGGTTAACGTGTTTCCAGGTTTGTTTGGTCCCAGTTAATTCAGAATCGAGTGCGGAACAGTTTGTGTCCGTAGTTGGCATGGGCTCCTCGGTAATTACCGCCAGTCACTGCACTGTTTGGTTGAGTGATGGTTACACTTGAATGTTTTTATGATAATTTGCCCACATATGTATTCATATTAACTTTGTGATGCACATGAAAAACTGAAACACATGTAGTTTATATACAGCGATTTAATTTTTTTTGCCTTTAATGTTTTTTTTTACTGTAAAATGTAATTACAGAAAATAATTTCCAATACTTTTAATACATGCCGTACTGAACAAATGTGAGACACATTTTTTTAGGATGGTATCTGAAATAACAGTAGTAATTACTTTATTTGCAGGATTCTGTTTGATAATAGACAGGAGATACAGTAGTTGGTTCTGATGGTAGTCTGTGTGATGCTGCTGCCATGTGCTGAAATGTTGGCTGCCCTGGCAGTGGTTGGTGTTCTCTCGGTTATACAAAGACTGTACCACAGAGTGTGTACTTAGTTCTGTTATATTACCGTGTGTGTACCTAGTTGTCTTCACGGATGTCTAACGAAACCGTTTCATAGCATTTACACACACATTACATCCATTGTTGAGAATTGGAATTTTTTATTGAAGCGAAGTGTTTTTTTCTCCGTGCTTAACTAAATATTAAAAAAAAAAATTTAATTTCATTGCTACCTAACAGTTTTTTTTAAGTGGGCGATTGAGTGTTGGTACTATTATTTTGTTTACTGCAGCGCGAGCGCTGCTGGAGCAAACGTCAACGTGATTACTTATTTGTGTCGAACCCCACGTGGTCGCTCCCTTCACCTTCCGGTGTTAACACCTTGCTCCTGCCTGTCCAGTACTGAAACTGTCGAATGAAACGTGTGGAATGGGGCAGGCAGAACAGATCAACAGATGTTTCAGAATTCTGAGTGTAAAATAGAGAGTTTGAGTGTGCGCCTCACTTTGAGTTTTTAACTTCTCTGCTGAGCTCGGAGATGGTTTCCAACGTAAAAGCGTTTTTGCATGTTTAAATATTTCTGCTGTTTGTTTCGTATTTCTGAGGCATTGTTTGAGGCGGTGGTTTTTGTACGGCCAAGGCCTATAGTGCATTACATTCACGAAAAAGATATCGAGCGTAAAAAATTAATGTGGAATGAGTGCTAAAACTCCAGTCGAGTTGCGTAGTTGACGTATGTTCCAGCTGAAGCTTTGGTTGTAGAGTTCGGGGTGATTCCTAGTACTGCGAGGTCTGTACCAACTTGAACTTTGATCGTCCCTTTACTTCTGTGCTAGGTGGCAACTTTGGGACATTCTGTCTTCGATTGTAGAAACAGTTGTTGAGTAAAACTGATTTATCAGTGGATTCCATGTGTAGTGGGCGCTGCAGATTAGTGTAGAATTCTCACCCGCGTCGCATCCTTCGTTTGTTTGCGATGTGACGCTGGACACTACACGTTGTCGTGTAGATTGCATCTTGAGTTTGCAGTTGGTAGTAGACACTTGCGTTTCACAAACCACTAAACTACTTTGATTATCATTTTGCCAGTTGCTAACTCCTCTGTTTGATGGCCATTTGTCGAGTAGCCGTGCGTACTAAAAATTGTGCTGTGGGGTGTCCATTTACTAAATTTGTGTTTAATCACGTCATTTAATTAAGATATTGCATTTTCATGAGAAATAATCAACTTGGTTTGTAGTAGTTTGTATGTTGTAATTGCAAAATATTTAATGACAATATTTGTTATAAAATTAACAGCAAGTATTTTTCCAATAAATACCTGTTATTTTACAAGTTTTAGTACATAACTTTAATATTTTTTACTAATTTTTTGTAGTTCCTTTTAATGTATTTTTTTTGGGGAAACTTTAATTAGGTACTTTAAGGGCCTGGTGTTTGTGTTTCATGTATTTTAGGTTATAATTTAGAGAATAAATTTAATAATAATTTGTATTTTAGCAAGAACATAACATATTTTATGGCTCACTTGGAGGAAGAAATTGCCAAACAGGAATTCGTGAACAGTAAACTTGATTTCGAAACTTTGGCGGTGTTCTCGTTGCCAATTTTATTACCACAGTAGTCCACAAGACTCTTTGTGAGTGAATTTGATTAAATATTTTTGTATTTGGCAAACTTGGAAGCTTACAAATAAAGTATTAACTAGTATACTATAAGACCTAACTGTTACAATTTTTTTTCTAAGCTATGTACCTGTGATATTCATTACAAATGTGTGTCTTATCATTTATTAGTAAGTGTGATGTAACAATGTTATTTATTTTTGTTACAATTATTTTCTCTGAAGCATTTTTATTTCACAGAAATGTAAGTTAGATTAATTTAATAAATTACTGTTTCCATGACCACGATTGCGATGCTCGTTATGTGGAATGGTGAGATTGTGGATCGAGAACAAGTAAATATACCCTATCAATGGTTTTAGTCGAAACACAGCAATCGCAACTTGGGAAATTCAAATCCTTTGGCACGTTTCATCAGTATGCAAGATAGATTAAGTTGTGGTGAAGTAATGGCTTAAACATGTTTCCTGACCCACACAGTCGTCGACTGCTCGTATCTGTCTGTTGTGCCATCCACGTGTACCGGTGACGAGTGTCGACTGCTCGTATCTGTCTGTTGTGCCATCCACGTGTACCGGTGACGAGTGTCGACTGCTCGTATCTGTCTGTTGTGCCATCCACGTGTACCGGTGACGAGTGTCGACTGCTCGTATCTGTCTGTTGTGCCATCCACGTGTACCGGTGACGAGTGTCGACTGCTCGTATCTGTCTGTTGTGCCATCCACGTGTACCGGTGACGAGTGTCGACTGCTCGTATCTGTCTGTTGTGCCATCCACGTGTACCGGTGACGAGTGTCGACTGCTCGTATCTGTCTGTTGTGCCATCCACGTGTACCGGTGACGAGTGTCGACTGCGTGGGTGTGTTAGGTTCTCTCTGTGCTCTGTAGTTTCATCTTTCCATCCTCATTACAATTTGCACTCGTAAGGCAGTCACTTAGCCTCAGTTTGCTTCTCAGAACAACTAACATCGCACTCCTGGTCATACTTTGCAAATTCAACATTTCTGCAGTCACGAATATTAAAATACAGAATACTGCTCATCTCATCATAATTAGAAATTAATAAATTTATATTTTAGTTTAATTTGGAATGTACTTAAAGCAGTATTAGGACTGACTGGAAAGATGTATGTTTATCAACTTTCTGTAGCGGTGTGTTTGGTGAAAACAATTTTGTTATATAACTCAAACTTGTGTTGTGACCGCTGGCCTTGAGAGTGTTTACTTTGAGAGTTGGAGGACAACTTTTTTCATCTAGGCAGTAGGCACTATAAACCCGTATTGAATTATAATTTGTGTGGCTAAATATGTACACCTTGTGGCATGTGGCCAAAAAGAACTGTTAGTTTTTTTTATGTATTTGTGTTTGAATTTTCTATAAGTGCTTCTAAAGCAGAGTTATGCGTTTTGTTTTCAAGCGGTGTTGGAATCTGTTTGTAATTTTTGCTATTATTTTTTTAGTATTTTGTATAACTTATTTTCATTTAATAAAATTTTTGAATCTGCTGTGGTTATCGTTTTAATTTTATTGTGGTATTTTTTACCACAGTAGCTATGCTGTCTAGTTAGTTAAGTGGTGATAATGAAACTATTGCTGTAATTATAGCAATGCATAAAAGGTGTATCGATGGCTTAGAGTGAAAACCTTGTATCTCACATCTTCACAGTGCTCCAAACGAATAAAAGTGAATCACCTGATGACCCTAATGCAATGACCACAGTGATGTGGTCTCCTTCCCTTCCCCATTGGACGTGACAACACGGGTGGGGAGGTCGAGAGGTAGACGTGCTGCTCACTGAGTAGGGGAACGCCTCGCCAGTTTACTGCGTATTGAGATATTTTGAAAGCCATGCTCAGTGTTGAACTGTACAGAGGGAAGTGGGATTGGAATGTTGTAGAAGTCAGGTTCAGTGTTGGGGCGGTATAGTGAGAGGGAGGGAGAGTGCATATGCACGCATGTGCGCACGTGTGCCCACATCCATTGTGCACAACAAAATTAACTATTTGTTATAATTTAATAACAAATCACAAAGGCAGCAAAACAGTTGTGGTGCGCACTAAACACAACAGAAGGCCCATTCAACATGTTCTCTAAGAGGGAAGTATCATTGCCATCTTGGATTTACATATTTGCCTCCATAAGTTAATTTTTGGGGTCAATGTTTGAAAACCAAACTAGTCGAGGCATAAGGAACATCTCAACAGTTATTTTGAAATCCAACTTATTTTTTGTATATGATTAGTTCAACGTCTGTAACCGTAATCAAAAATATTACCTAGTTATATAATCATATCAAAATACCACATGAGGAAAATACAGGTGTAATTGAAACCGTACAGATTTCAAAAAAATTAGTTTAGCATTCATGTGTGTCAGGTTTAGCTTTGATTTTCTTTTGTCTGGTCCTAAATTTTTATTACGAAGATTTGCAAGAAAAATTGTAGATGGAGCGGAGACTACCGTCGAACTGCAGCCTGAGCCGTGGGTAGAGATGTCGCACCGCGTGGAAAGGGAACAAAGCTCAGCGAAGTGAAGCTACGCTAAACCTTGCTTTAACTGCAGAAGGTCTGAAACAGAATTAAAGGAGAACCCTCCCCAGACATGTAGGATTTTTGGTTTTTCTAGCTTGTTGATGTTTTGAAAAAAGAAAATTCTGAAAGTACCCCATTCACCCCACGACCTTGCATTGCAGTGTGGACATAACTACTGGACTACGAACTCGTATTTATGTCACAATATTGATTTTACCAAATTTTGGCATAATTAATATTGTGACCATATACCCAACCAGCTATCGACCTTGCACATCAGAACAGGTGTAATGATTGAACTATCAACTCATAATTATGAGACAATATTAGTTCTGCCAAAATTTGGCAAAAACAATATTATGACGTAAATACGAGTTCGTAGTTCAGTCGCTATGTATGTTACGTGTTTAGGGTCGAGAGCTAGGGGTTCATGGGGGTACTTTTGGAATTTTTTTTAAAAATATGAAGTAGTTAGAGAAACCAACAATCCAACATGGCGGAGGGAGGTTCACCTTAAGTATAGGTTGAAAATAGTGACACACCACTTACACTCTGCTGATTACGATTACTGATTAAAAATTAATAATTGCAATTATCGACTATCGTTACCAACTATCAGTATTTTAATACAATTTGAATAAGTGATACGAAAAGTCGACCACTACTGGAACTTATTTATATAAATAATTTTAAAACACGTGTTGTTTCTGAAGTTGAATGGCAATGGTGTGGTGGAACTGAATTCAAATTTTGATTGGATCTCCATTGCCTACAATGTCTACGAAAAAAGTAACAAAAAAAAAAACCAACTCACTATATGGATTAGAAAAACAAATGCAAATAACAGTAAAACCACAAGTGAAACACACACTGCAGTTAGTCAAAATAAACAAGACTTAAAATTATAATGATCTAGTCTGAAAATGAAGGAAACTAATACAAACATAGATGTGGTTAGACATCATCAGCGTGTGTGTTTTGCTGTTTTTGTATTGTCATAGCTATACTGTCCTCATTGTTTCTCTGTCGCTCGTCGAACTGGATCGTTGTCTCTTGTTCCATATATGTGCTTATTTATATTATTACATTTTTTTGCATGTGTGTTTCTCATCCACATATTGTGTTCTCATTTATTTCCTGTTACTTTTTTCGTAGTCTTTGTAGACAATGGAGATCCTATCAAGATTCAGATACACTTAAAACATTTCAACGCTAATAGACGAAGAATTATTTTTGTGTTAGATCTCAAATAAATGTACCTGAACAGTATTTTTAAACCATCAGTATTCAACAAGAAGTTACAAACTAATGGAACAGTGTTTGGAAGATTGAACATCTTGCATGTTCCTATTCAGAAACACCAGCATCCTTAAATTTTCTGGAAGTGGGTGATTTCTCCAGTCTGTTAAATATATTCCCAATAGTGGGGAATAACCCCTCTGATGCTATGGCAAAATTAAAATATATTTCCACTTAACCCCTTTTGTTTTATGCTAATCAACGTAATCTCTATTCTGAATGAACGCTGTTTAGCGGGAGCAGCGCACTGCACTAGAATATATTTTGTTTATTTAAGTTGAATGAGTTTGAGAAACAAACTTTACCACAATTTGTAATAGGTTATAACTTACTGTGAATTGCTGATTACAGTGTATCTGTTGTTCACTGTAATTGCAATTGCTGATTAATCAGCAGCATGATTGGTGTATAACTATTTATGTAAATTCTTCAATGTTCCATAGTTACTTAATACTGAATTTGAATATAACTTCTGAATACTGGAGGGTGCTAGATGAAAAAATGCTTGTGAGAATCAGCTGCGCCGAGTTCAGATGAGAATGTCCGCATGTAAGCATCGCCGGCAGCGAGCGCGTTACGAGTGCTGATAACCGGGTGAAAATGCATCTTCGTTGCTTCCAACGTTTCTAAAATCAAAGGTATCACTTGGTTGTGGTGATTTTCAGTTTGTTACAGTTGAAAATTTAATTGTACGTAATGTTCTCTTCGAGGAACAGTTTCCCCTCCTATGCAAGACTTGCTCGACGGCGGATGTGACGTGTATTGCATTATTTAAAGCCACGACTTGTGCTGGTAAGTTTAGTTTAATTTCGTACCTCTTCCAAGATGCCAGTTTTTCTATAAGGGAGCGTGGGCAAGTTGAGAAGGGACACCACTGCACTCAAATTAATATTTTTTTAATATGCAAATTTGAAGCCAGCGCCAGGCCACATCCCAGGTACGCTGACGAGATTTCCTCCGTTTGGTGACGCGAGATAATCCATTTACTTTTTCTCAATTGGTTTTATCTGCAAGCAAAAATTATTGTGCTGTTGGTATGAAATATCTCGTTCTGAACTCAACCGTCCGGCTGTGTGGAAGAGACTTTCGTCCGTTTGTCCCTGGGATAAAGTGACTGGGTTTCCAGCTCTCCGAAACCTGAATGCTGGCCATGGATATTTACACTTTAATGTAATAAAATACTTGGCAGTGTAAAATGATGGTATTGCACAGGTACGATTAGATTATGTCTACTGAACGTCTACTTGAACTTTTTCTTTTCTCTCCCCTTTAAGTACGTAATGTAAGAGGGTGGTATTCTACCCAGCATTAAAAGTAATTAATTTTTTCTGAGTTTTTGGCAGCACAAATTTTCCTTTGTATTGCAAAACTGTCTTGTAGAAATTTTCCTTAATTAAATTTAATTTTAAATGTTATTTCAGTTGTTGACTTTCCTCAATGAAGTAAAAGTAATTATTTTGTAGTTTACTGAGATACACTTGGGTAAGTTTATTTACAGGGGTAAATCATAAATCATCTGTTGTCTGTTTTGTTGGTCTTGTGTAGAAAATATGTGCAGTCATGTATATTAGGGACATCGTACAATTTTCCTTAATTATTTCAATACATCAGCCAGCTTCATAAATAAAACAAGTGCATATGCAGCCATTTATTCACACTGACATTCGTGTTGGTAGGAATAACACTACAATTTAAGTAGTATATGTTATATATACATATATACACACACACATATATACACATATATATTATATTGTTGTTTTTTACAATATATACTCTCTTTCGCTTGCAACCAATAGGTTATTACTTCCACCAGTAAAATGGTAGGAATTTACACACAGATAACATAGGTATGTAATTTGCAATTGTCTTGGTCAAATGAATAAACTTGAATGTGATCAAAAATGTCTTCCTTCCTCTCAGGTTTAATTTAAGTAATTTATTAACATAAAACATTTTTAAACCATGTAAATGTTAAAAATTACATGTAATAAGTTCTGAATTTATAATATGTTCCCAGTGTATTGATGTTTTTAAATGTCGCAGTTCCAGTCATGTTGGAATGTGCAGAAGTAGTTTTCTGTCGCAGTTGCTTGGTTGTAAACACATAGTCATTTCTTGTCAGCACCAAGAAGGTATGTTGTGTGTTCTTTCATTGCCAACTGTGGGCACAGTCAAATCTCGTTATAACAAATGCTTAGTATGCAAAAAATTTGCAGTTAGTCTCATGTGTTTTGCTTACTCTTAAACCATCCCCATTTACAGCCTCGGAGAGGATACCGGTAATTTGTTGTAACGAGATTTTTTTTTTTACAAAGTCTGAAGGGGCCATTAGAAAATAATTTTTGGAGAAATTTCTGTCGGTGTTATTATTTGTTTGATCCTCTTTTTGCCGAGAGCTGTTTGAAATTGTTACACTGGGGGCACGCGGAGTATTTTTGGGGATTTAATATCCGTGCGTAAGATGTAGCAAAGCTGCAAATGGCTCCTTCACTCAGCGTGAGAAACTGTGTGCTGACACGCTATTAACTGGAGTTTCTTGTTGGACAGAGTGAAGCTACCGAGAGAACTGCTGGCACCGACTAGGGGTTCCATCCGACGTTACGTCTCGCTAGCCTTGCGCTTGCAGTCAATGACGCAGGGATCGTATCAGCAGTAAAGCCTCTATTTGGTCTCGATGTTCCCAAAATATAAGACTACGAAACACCGGAACTGTTTAACGAGACACTTCGTGTAGAGTTGTCTTTTGGTTTTAATGAAACCAAAAATCTAAATTTGGTTTTCAAGGTTTTCAAAAAAATGTTAATTTTTGTTTGTTATGGAATAAACTAAAATGTGAGGTAGTTGTTACGCCAGTTAGTATTTGAGGATAGTGTAACCAAAACAAACAGACTGTGACGTAACGAGATTTTATTGTGCTAGTAGTTGGTCGCTATGAGAGCGTGTTTAGTTTATCGTTGACGCAAAGCAACTGTACTGAGGGTTTGTATCTTCACTTACTCACACTGGTATTGTTGGTAGTACTGCTTTATTGCAGGGTGTAATGGCATGTGTCTGGGTGAGTTAGTTATGTACATTTGTCACGTAATATGTTCTTGAGGCTGATATTCCATAAATAATATCATCTTGAAGGTTTGAAGTATTACTATTTATTCAGATAAGTACCATGAATGGATCTTGAAATTCAGCTGTTCAAGTATTTGAAAAAATTTATTGGGAAACCAGTTGCATCCATAAAGATAGAAATATTCCCTCTTCACTGTAGATGTTTAGGCTGAATGTGTTCTGTTATCAGTCTTACTGTTGTGTCTTTGTGTTGAGTGAAGCACTAGTGTGTGTTGTTCCAGTGTGTTAGATAGTGTTTTCTGTGTTTAGACAGTAAACTTCATTATTAATGCATAACACTGTTTATTGTTTTTGTGTAATTGGGAAAGCTGTGGACGTGTGTGGAATGTTGGGATTTTTAAACATCAAATGTATTTACTTTACATTACTTCTTATTAGAATAAGTGTAATCAAAGGGGTGATTCCTTACAAGCCGTCTGAACTCGACAGCCAGTGCAGGTCTTAGCGATTGGTCAGTCTTGCACTTAGGACAGCTACAGTGGAGCCGTGGTAGTTCTATCATACTGTTATATTATAGAAACATTTTGTAAAAAAATATTTTTTTTTTACTGATGAGGCATTTTCATTTGTAAAAGCAGAAGATTGGGGCGAGTGTTGTTCCGAGCTCTTGTGCTGCAGTTACGGTTGTTTTCCGATAGCAGTGTTCTGTGTCGAGAACGCGCTAGTTATGTCCTGCTGTATTCCAGTAACTCGAAGGCGTGAAGTTCCGATCTTGGTACCCCTGTAAGAATGTTCGTGCGTGGCTGCAGTGATGCACTGGAGCACAGGTTGAAGTGAGGAACATCTATTTTCAAAAGCATGTGTACACTTTTACTTTCCCCTACGTGCCAGTACCCCATACAAGTTTAAAACTTCTAGAGATCTGTACGTATCTGCAACTCTAGGAAAAATCTTAGTGGATTTGGTTTACACGGTGTGCGAAAATTTGTGTGCGACCAAGTGTTTTGCTGATATGTTACTGTTGTGAGATTTTATTACACGCTTGTTAACTGTAAAGCGTGTTTGAATAAACAGATAGTATTTGTCAAGAGTATTTTAAAGTAAAAAGGGTTTTAATTGTGTGTTAATATTGCTTGTATGATGCAAAGCTAGCAGAGGTCTGGCATGAATTGTAACTCTCAGCTGTACGTAACTGTTGCCGGGACTCGTAGGCAGGTTGTCAGGTGTACTGCCCCGTTGATGTTCTGATTGGTACGATGTTTGACAGTTGGTAGATGAACATTTTTCATTGACAGTAATGTACGTTCCAGATTTCTCGTCAAAATTTTTTGGATTGTACGACACAGTTGCTAGGGAAATAGATTCACATTGCGAGTTATAAAGTTTCACTGTCATCATATTTTAGAGTTTCCATAAAGTGTCTTGTTTTATTATAAATGTTTCCCGCAAAGAAAAATGTCTTCATAGTGGCATTTACTGCGATCAAACATCTTTTTATTTTATAAAATTTCTCAATCTCTTCACTATGCTCAGAGGTTCTCAAAAATGTAGTACTAAATATGTAGTGTATTGAAAATAATGGTGTAAAATAAGTAGGTAATTCTAAGGTGATGTGTACATGTGCTTGCGTGTATACACACGCATGTGCACGCACACACTCGTACATGCACACACACAATACACTACACTATATTGTCTTCGTTTGAGGCGTATTGCAGTTACAATTTTGGTACTGGAACACACTTTATTTTTAATTATTAATTTTTATGAATTTCATAAAATTGATTATCACGTTAGGAGTAAGAGCTCCATGCATAACAAAATTTTATTTTCCAACAGTAACCTAATTTTGTTATAGTGACACTTTTTTTTCCATTATTTTAAAATTAGAAATTTAAATATTAAGTGATACATTATTAGTAATGCATTTATGATTTTATTATGCGAGCGTATTAATACCTAAATCTCCAAAAGCATTATCTTGTAACAAGCGGTAATAGTGGTAAACCAGGGCAGTGGTGGAATTAATAGCGACTACATTTCCCTGAGAATGTGTGCTGAGCCCAGCACATTTTTGTCTTGGTGCAGAGATTGAGGCTGACTGAATCCAGAGGTGACAAGCAGTTGGAGAATTAATTTTGAAACAGTAACTGCACAACGGGAGATAAAACTGTAATTCAGCATCAGCGCTCACTTCAAGACATTTTTCGTTCTCTTAAAAATTTAATTTTGGTAAGGATCAAAACTTAAATTACATGTTTCAAAAAGTGTAGAGGAAAGTCTGTGACTTGAGATGTGAAATACATGATAACTCCTTACAGATTGTAACAATATACAAACGCACCTCGGTGAACAGAAACAGCCTGGGCGCCCATCTACTGTCGTTCAGTGCNTTTTACTATTTGTTACACCTCTGTTCACCGTCGTGGACAAGACAGTTCAAATACAGTCTGTTTTTCAATGCCTGAATATAAAGGAAAAGAGGTATGAAATGCATATTAAAAACAGAAGATGAACATAAAAGAGGTTGTGGAGGTGATGTGAGCACTTTGTGCCCACATGTTTATCAACTTGATAGTTTTCAGTAGAAAAAGTAACAGTTTAGATTCTTTCAGAGTTTGTCGGTGCGTGTGTACTAGCGTGAACAGAAGTCAAGGATAACCGGTTATGCTTACATTGGGGCTTAATATTCTTTCATGCAACTTATACAATGGGAACTTTTGTAGTATTTTACTTAAAATACAACAAATTACATTGATCACAAACAAATTTACTGAGACTATTGAAACTTTTTCATTAATTAGTTTTTACATGTTATTTCGAGCATTTTTACGAACTATAATATGTGATGTGGCTTAAAAAATGGATCATTAAGTGTTAATTCTTGATATCTTTCTTTACTTGTTCACAAATGACAATGGAGCGAAAGCAACTGAAACTTCGTATTCCGTACTCTGCTCATTTACATTTCCCATGCTGCGTACACATTCCAAAACGTGTACGCAGCGATTGTATTGCCTGCCGTGAGTGACGTAACACAGAGGTTGTATTGCCTGCCGTGAGTGACGTAACACAGAGGTTGTATTGCCTGCCGTGAGTGACGTAACACAGAGGTTGTATTGCCTGCCGTGAGTGACGTAACACAGAGGTTGTATTGCCTGCCGTGAGTGACGTAACACAGAGGTTGTATTGCCTGCCGTGAGTGACGTAACACAGAGGTTGTAAGACCTTGTAATCTCGGTGGAAATGGCTCAAGCCTCCGCAGTCCCCTCTGGATCCGCCACGGTGCATATCAATGTCTAGTTGTGGCAATATTAGGCTCGCATGGTTGTGTTTGCCCGTTGCAAAGCGAATGGAGAAAGTCAATTGTCGTGCAACAATGCTGGCTGCACTTGCCTGTCGTGTTACTCAGCTGTTTTAGTTTGCTGTCGTTTTCATTTCAGATAAATGCTAGGCAGCACTACATTTTTTTCTGTAATTACAGACGTTCTCCTTGTGATCTGAAAGAACCACGTAAAGATTGCATATCGCAGAAGTGCGGCTTTTGTATATACGTACATGATTGACGGTGTTATGTATAATTATGTGGATCCTGGAAGTTGTACACCTTGTGAAAGTTTTTATATGTGTAATGCATTAAATTTGTGTGTTAGTGTTATATCATGTGCTCTGGTTTTTTTAATTTTTGTAGATTTATGCTGTTGAAGCATCCAAATGGTTACGTTTGGAGGCATGCGAATGTTGGAAAGCTGTTGAATAGAGTTTATGTGTGTTATGGCACTGTACATATTTCATAGTCTCGAGGAATGTGTTAATAGTCGTCCCACCACTGTTAGCGTGTTGATGTTGAAATACCTACGTTTGTGTGCTTCTTGTAAAGGAAACTACTGTTGAAGCAGGACCCTTACGTTACGCTCTTATAGAGACAAATCAAACTGGTGTAGATAAAGGGAAAGTGTAAGCGGAGGGAAGCAGTTGTCGAAGACCATCTGCATCAGTTAATGTCACTGTCGAGTAATCCGCAACACAGGAACCAGGTTAATGTTTTGAGCTGAAACAATACGAGGGAGTACATTTCAAGCATTGTTTACTGTTGAAATCAGTTCTTCTAGTAATGTAAATATATTTTAACAACGTGAAGGATAGGTTTTTTTAACTTGTATCTGCAAACAGTAAGATTGTTAACCGTTTGTTATCAGTGCTAAATGATGAAAATGTGTTGTGCGCAGATGTCTGCACTCTCAATGTCTGTTTGGATGAGTTTTCTGTACAAGACTGCAAACGTACAAAATTCGTAATTTTGTCAACCTCGTGGATTAAAAAAAAGTGTAAAGTAAGGGAGATCAAAATGAAATACAGTGTAATTGGCAGGAATTTAATACATTTTAAACATACGTACAGAAAATTGTGGGACTTGAATAAATTGGAGTATTGGGAAATGTAGTTACGGGGAATATGAAATTGATGTTGTTCTCATTTACTGAATTTATGTGCCTTTACAGATATTTCATTATTCTTGTTTTATTCAAATCATTAAATCAAATCTTAAATTGTGCAGTTATTGGGTTAGTGATTTTAAACTTGTTTTTGCGGTAATCTGGGTCCATTCAAAATGTACCCTAAATATAATTTTTGTGATTGTATCTGTGGTAGTGATTTATATGGCTTTGCGAAACATATATTTTTATTTCGGTTTAGAAGTGAGGCATTAAATTCGCAAATTTAATTTAAATAATTTTTTTAAAAATGTTTTTGAAAGCTGCGTACAAGGCATGCATGGGTTGAATGATATTAGCTCAGTGACATACGAACCTACATGTGGTGCAAAGCAAGATGTGTGCAGAAGCAGAATGCACAGCTCATGGACCTGAAGAAAGGATGAAGTTAACTTTGGACTCGAGCAGGTGGTTGCTGTCCTCACCTTGCGGTGTACCCGGAGCCCGAGTGGCTTGGTTGGGCGAGAACTCCAGCGGAAGTGAGTCTGGGTGTAGACGAGAGGTGAGAGGTTGGCCAGGGCCTGCGCTAACAAGCTTGGAGAAGGAACCAGCACTGCGGGCAGGGGGGTGGAGGGTACGGCAGCACTACCTGCAGCCTCTGTGAGACAAGTTCGCCAGCATTGCACTTGGCGAACTATAGGTGGCAGTCCTACAAGTCGGGCGTGGCCCGTTACTAATGTTCTATACATTTTAATTTAATTTAATTTATTTTTTTACTTTGTTTCCTATATTTTTAAAAAAGTACTGTATGAAAATATCTCCCTTTATATTCAGTTTAGGTAGAAAGTGCCACATACATTTCTTCTGGATTTCGCAAGAATCACCTCTTGAAGTTTGTCAGTCGAATTAAGTTCCATCCTGTGTAATACAAGAAGTCAATTTCAGTAAACCAGAACTGAATGTTCAAAGAGATGATGGCCTGTTGTTATTTCTGACAACTTATACATTCGTAGTATTCCAGTGGAAAGTGTTGTGAGAGCCAATGGCTTGTAACACACTTCACACACCTTAGTAATGCCAGTCTTTTTGTATGCATGTTTGTAGCATATCACACCTCTCTTTAAGCCAGAAGACTTGTACTATTTGTCATTCGACCTCATCCCTCAGCCAGCGTAATGAGCCACACGTGCGTGAGTCATGCGATGCATGTTCGGTGCGTTGACGTGCGTGTAAAGTGCACCAGAGATTGGCAGACGGCCGAAGCCAACAGTGAAAAGGGTTCATGTTGGTATTGAAGTTTTTTTTAATGTATTTATTTTGTTGTGCACTCCTGTGCACATCATTGTGAATTAGCAAAATGTGTTTTCCTTCCATTTGGATCACGCCTCGTTCTCCATGCACGTGGTCGGCACGGGGCCTGCACTTCTGGTGCAGGCTGGTGTTCCCGCTTCCGACGGCCACTGGGCAGTCCCTCCTTGGAGCTCGAGCTGGACAGATGCGCGTCGCATGGTCTGCGGGGGTCCCAACTTTGCTTTCACAGATCTGTTAATTCCGTCTGCTAATTAATTTCCTGAAATATTGTTTATTTGTCCCCGCAGCTGGCCTGGCCCTTCTGTTGGCTTAGAGGGCCCTTAAATAATTATAATATCGCTTTAGAGCTATTTTTGTGTGATGTGATCTAGTGTACCTACCTCGGGCAGGTTCAGTCGAGGCCTCATGTAAGTGGTTTAATGCCGCAGCGCTTTTGTACTGTTCTGTGACATTGCTTTTGAGTTCGTGTAGTGCCCCACACATTTTGTTGTTTATTTAATGTGTAATGAACGCCGGATGGCTCTGGATCCAACGAGCACGTGGCCACACTTATTCCCTAAGTGAGCAGCCCCTCTTTACTTGTGTTTGGCATGCTCCATGGCCTACAACGGAGCAGAAGAATATATCTCTGCGTTAAGTGTTTTGCCGCATGACGACATAATGACCCTGGTAAAAGTTTCTGCCCACCGTGTGGCAGTGCGCGAAATCACGGCCTGGGCCCTGGGATTACATCTGCATCTTTATTTCCATCTTCCAACTTACCAATTAATGCCTATAACAAATTTCAGCAATTGGTGTTCTTAAAAGGTTCAAGTGTTCTTCTAAACATGTCAAAAACACTGTAATTTTATGAAAATAGTCTTTACCAAGTGGACATAATGTAAGGAATTACAAATTCTTCAACGCATTGTGAATACACAACATGGATATACCTACACATTAATAACCAGAAATTCCTTTCTGTACTTAGCTGGCAGGGTCTTTGTGATATCATGCTATCACAGCGTCCACTTTCGATAAAACTTTCTATCAATTTGCTATACTTGTTCTGGCATCCCAAAGGTGTTTGTTTGAGTCGAGGTCAAGACTGTGGACTGGCCGTTCAAGTTATTGAACTACCGCATCCACAGGTACAATCACATTTTCCTGTGCCCATCAGAAGTTTATGGCCACTGTTTGCAATGACACATTATGGATTGACTTTATGTCAAAGTGTTATATTTTCTTTCAGCTCACCATGTCTGTGTTGCCTTGTCCCCAACATTACTCACATCACCCAGTGATATGAGGTGTGGTCAGAAAGTATCGGGACGGGGGTTAGTGTTGTAGTGCTCACATCACCCAGTGATATGAGGTGTGGTCAGAAAGTATCGGGACTGGGGTTAGTGTTGTAGTGCTCACATCACCCAGTGATATGAGGTGTGGTCAGAAAGTATCGGGACGGGGGTTAGTGTTGTAGTGCTCACATCACCCAGTGATATGAGGTGTGGTCAGAAAGTATCGGGACTGGGGTTAGTGTTGTAGTGCTCACATCACCCAGTGATATGAGGTGTGGTCAGAAAGTATCGGGACTGGGGTTAGTGTTGTAGTGTTCACATCACTTACAGATCCTTCTGAAGCGACGCACTTCATCCAGCGTGGCTCCCATTGCTGGAAGCGTGCCGTGAACGCCTTTTCTGCGATAGTGAGCAGCCGCCTTGCAACATTCTTTCGGATTTCCTCAATATCTTGAAATCATCTCCAAGCGGGACTTGATTTTTGGGCGGAGGACGCAAGATCTGGGGAAACCTGGTGGCTGCCGGACCTGGGGAATTTTGTGCTCGGCGAAAACTGCTGCACAAGTTGCACTGACTGGGTGGGTGCATTGTCATGGTTGAGTGGCCACTCATTGGATGCAGGCAGTTTACGGCTTTTGTGACAATTCATGTCCCTGTGTATCGCCAAGCTTTTGGCAGATCAGATCCTCTGCTCAACTTTCTCTGCCATGGTGAATGTGATAACCACACACTACATGCATTTGCTCAAAGTACTACTGTAAACAAGCGAGTGGAGCTAGGACGTTGTAACGTGCGGCGCTTGCGCGGCAGGTTCCAAGGTCGAACTGTGCCCAGTAGCCTTGCTCTGTGTTTATTCGCTCTGAGCATATGGTACCGGACCCAATTCTTTTTTATCACACCTTGTATGCTGGATCCATGGAATTCGCCTGTAATCTGCTGATAAGAGTGACGAAGCCTCTACACCCTAATGAACATAGTACATTCAGCTTGGCTAAGATGTGTTGTGTGTTCATATTGACAACTTTAGCTGTGTACATATCAACTTCATATTCAAGGTTCTTTGTATGGGGGTGTATTGTGTATGGATGATACTTGTCGAAGGTTATGTCCTGCTACGAATAATGGCCAGGTGATGTATATGAAATCAGTAACTCAGAACAACATTATTACATTTCAAAACATCAGATTTTAGAGCCAATTACTTTACAGTGTGCAGTCCAGATAACTCTTAAGTGTAATAATGTTACAAGTCATATATTGGGGGTTAAACGTTTATTTGGTGTGATTCCGCACGGCAATGTGCTGGATTAAAGGTCTTTATTTATGCAGAACTCGCTCCTTATTCATGAAAAACAGCGTTATTTTGAATTGTAACACTACTGCAGTGCGGTATCGAAATGTGTGAATCAGTATTGCAGAATCAATTTTGTTTATTCTTGAACATGTGAAGAGAGTATGACGAAAGTATTTGTTTTGCTGCTTATTCTGTTATTCATAACACGTGGAAACAACAAAGTGCATGGAACTGTTTTAGCTGTTATTCATTATTATGTAATGTGTCTGTACACAATGAGGGATTCTTATACTGCGGATGTAGTTGCAGTAAGTTGAACATTTTGACCCTTGTATTTTGTGATGTCTATGCGATTGCTCAAATGTTTTATTGTATGTACTACTATAAAAGATATTAATAAACAAGTTTTAATGTTAAGATTTTTTTTAGTGTTGTTGTGTTAGAAAAGGTAAGATTTTAATACTACCAAGTGGAACAAATATCAGTGAACTCGGATAAGACAGAATGACTGTGCAAGTTGGATGGTCATGGAGTGATGTGCACACACTATATAGTTTTGGAAATTGTGCTGAACTCTCTTGAAATTGGGCCTGTGTGAATTTCCACTGATTCTGGTAATTGGAAATTTAAGTTCTAAATTTAGTCGTCATTGAAAATTGATTATTCTTGACGTAAGTGTTAACTTCCAGTAGGGTTAGTTCCCAAGGTTGGAGACGCTCGAGTACACGACACATGTTCGAACCCTATGCCTGCTAAGCCTCGACTAAAGGAACTGGATGGCGACGGTGCCAGAGGTGTCCCTAATCTCACATCAAATCTCAGGGAAATTTATTTAGTGACACAATTTGCATTTGATCAAACTAAGGATATCGCACAGTGGATTCAGTGAATGATTAAAGACAGTTTGTTTTGTACTACAGAATGTTCTGGGGCTTATTTGCAATTTTCATATTAAGAGTGAAATTCTCATCACACATTTTTTCGCATGTGAGAATCGTGCCTGACGGTGACGCTGGTTGGTGGGTTTTCTCGGGGATATCCCGTTTCCCCGGCCCTCACATTCCGGTGTTGCTAGATACTCGCCTTGCTTTGCCCTCATCGGCTATCAAGACCTCTGTGTTAAGTGCCACCCAAATCTCTTCGCTCGGCAAGGACCGTGTGAAAATCATTAACTCTAAAGTCAAATTCAAGGAGGTATATATTAAAAATTTATTCTATAAGAATATACAGCAATAAATAATAACTGACAATCGTTTTGAATATTTTCATTTTATTTCCACGAATACAAACATTTGTACAAAAATATTTGCGAGTAAACACTAATGTCCAGCACGTTGTATTACGTTAATAACATTGTTAGTGTCAGTATAAAGTGGCAGTGAATTGTTCTCACGTCAATAGTGTACATACAAACACTATCTTGGGAATGTTGGTTAGTATGTGATAATCATTTAATCTGCAGCAGAATTGTCTCTCTATGTCTTTCCACAAAGGAGTGAGTTAAGTCGTTGGTTTTTCCTGTAATATTTCTTTTCATAATTGCCTTGCTATGAATGAAGCTGGAATGCTGTGTACACAATCTTGCTGCTAACTGCAGTTAATGCTGCTGAAAATTACGTCCAAAGTGCGGATGCATACCACTTGCATGGTTTTTTATTAATTATAAAACTGTATGGCTAAAAATAAATTTAACGAAATTTAGATTGCTAACAATTTTTAAGTCAATTTTAGGAACATTAATGTTAATAACTCTCTACAAATATGTTGAAAAAAAATCGAAACTTTAAAATAACTTTAAATAAAATTACCAAGAAAGCAGCTGACAGCACAGTTTTGACAATTTTCTGCAAAAAAATTCCTACAAAATATAAAACAATCTTAATTTTATTTGTTTTAATAAATGTAAAAATATGGTGGAATAACGTTTATTTATTATTTTAAGTATGTTTTATCTCATCCATAAATAAAAGTTCAATGCACTGTTAAAACTGAGGTTTAAGATTGCACATATGATTTTTACCAAATCACTGAGATTTTCAAACTAGTCGTCTGCTCGTCGCTGTTTACAAGTGTTGTTCAAATTCTTAGTGAAGCGCACGGAGGTTAATGAAGTTGCATACTTGTGTACTTGCAGCAAATACGATAAAAGAGAATACTGGACGCTCACCGATTTTGGCGAGACATGCGACGGTGCTGCGCTCTCGTGGTCTGGTGTGATGGACACTTTCGTAGATTCCGCGCGACCGTATAAAAACATGTTACGACACATCGTTTTAAGAGAGAGAAAACATAAGAATTAAAAGAGATTCGAGCATGTTTCAAAGATAAAAATCACAGGCAGAATATGTGCTATTTATAACTTTTAACAACATGGTTTAAAAACTTTTGGATGTAATATTTTAGATCTCAAAAGGGCAGATACAAACAAGGAAACGCTGTATTCAATCAATGTATTATAACTAGAAACGTGTCTAACTAGTTTTTTGCTTATAGCTTCTAACGATGGTTCCAGAAATGTCAGCCACAGGACTTGGATAAGATGCTCAAAACGAGTTTTGTGATTTGCATATAAATACGACTTACAGAGTGTGCTCGGACCATTCCCTACTGATCCCATCAGGAGTCCAGTTTGCTGAGTCAAGGTCACGGGTGTGAACTGACGACCATAGTGGTAGTACATTAATGTTTAACAAGCACACAGTAATCTGTATAAAAATTACACCAGGAGACTATAATTCAAGTCCTACAATTATTTACAAACACTCAAGTAACACGTCGCTGAAATCCCATATTTGGATGTACCAAGATATAGTAAACTATGTTTATTAATCAGCCTGCATGAAATACCTGCTATGGGATATATATATATATATATATATATAGAGAGAGAGAAAGAGCATTAGAGAGAGAGAGCATTAGAGAGAGATAGAGGGGGGTGGTAGAGAGAGGGAGAGAGGGAGGGAGGGGGAGAGAGAGATATAGATAGAGAGAGACAGAGATATATATATATATAGAGAGAGAGAGACAGAGAGAGAGAGAGAGAGCTGCATTTTATACCATTAAAACATTCTCATTAGTTTACCAATGAAAGTAAATTTGCATTGTTTAAAGAATCATATTTGCAGGATAAAAACTAGTGACTTCATCCATATTAATATGTTCAGCTTTTGAGATCAAGAATATACAAAAAAAGTTAATTAATATTTTTTGCAATTTTTAAACGAATCTTACAATAAGGTCTAAAATGGTACACTTAGTTTATAAACCCAACAATGTGAAAATGTGCGATAAAGGCTTAAAAAAAATGTTGGTTAACAATAACTAAAATTTAATGATACTTTTTTTTTTAAAACGTACAAATGAGGAACATAAAAGGCCTATAAAAAAATTACCGAAAAAATTACGCATATGTAAACTTAAAATACAAACTTATTGACGAAACGCAGTTATGCACATATTCAATTTTTAAGAACGTAGCTGGTGTACAAATTGTCTGCAACAATTTTTTATGATCTCGTGAATTTGTGTGTCGGGGTTAATCTGTTTTGAAAATATTCACATATAAAATATTTATTTTAAATCTGGCGATCTTGCATTTTATGAGAACTTCTGTTGATTGTTAATAAAAAGCTGTTGCTTACCATTTTTTTATATATAATTTTATTGCTGTGTATTTTCCATTTCAATAAGACACATTTAATGTAGACTACATACTGCCTGAAATTATTTTTTTGTAATTCTGCATGTTTATGTCAATATTAATCTGTTTTGAATCTAACTTAATCATCAATTAAAATATTAATATATGCAGTGCAGAGCTGCCAACTTTTCAGTATGAGAAATAGTACAATTCCCATGCAATTCTATATAATTAATTTGTACGTAAAACAGGGGGGAAATTTTCAAACATATTATCCAGAGAAGCATATGGCTAGATAATCCTACTCTTGTACCTTGGGTTTGAATGTTTCTGTACGAGTGGCTACTGATATTAGGTGAATATTTCATACGCACTTCTGTAAAGCCACATGTGGGGCAGGTTTAGCTGTCTTTAAAAAACTTACATAAGATTCTTGTTCGTAGCACATTTTATCAGTAGATTTTGCTAGCAATTTATTATTCAGTACTTTGTCAGACATTGATGCTCTGAATGTTGTCCTATGTTTCTAACACTGCCTTTCACACTCAGCGCTGCTGTGTGGTATCACCAGTATTGAAAGCATTGCTTGCACTCTATCATACTTCAGACAGCCATTAGCACACGCTATTTTTCCAACGGACGACCAAACGTGATCTATTCTCTGCATTGGTTCCCGTGGAATGTCACTGTCCACCTGCAAAAAACTAAACTGTTCTTGAAGTGAATCAAGTGCTTCTTCAGGGGTTTCCTTGTCCTTAACGAGGAGAATTGCTGCGAACTTGCCCACAAAATATTTAAGAGAAGAAAATGATGCGCTCTCAATGTTCTTTACATTAGCCACCTCTGCACAATTCATTTCCTAAAGGAAACAGCGCAGTCACAGGACAATCTGGAAAAATTTCTCGCTGAAGTGTAAAACACAGCTTTGTTTCTGGAAGGACTGCAACCGACGACCAGCTCTTCATCTCACTTCCGATTTGTTGGAATATTGTACTTGATATCGATACTGGTGTTGTCTTAATAGCGGACGGCTTCACCAATTTGAAAGGCAATTCTTTTAACATGCCGGTTTCCTAAGAATTTGAATGCGTGGTGCTTGTGACTAAAATTAAATTGGTCTTGTCAAACACGGGTATCACACTTTGCAAAAAATAGCAAATTGCTTTGTTCAAGTCTGCAGTGAGAATGAATCGCATGACTTTTTTTTTGCCTTTCTGCTAGCATTCAAATCATGTGAAACAAAAGTTCTTTTGGAAGAACTTTCGCTTTTACATGATAGGCTTACATTTTTGTCTGTGTCTTGGGAAATGATGCTAAAGCTTGTAGAAGCACACAAAAATACTTCAGCTTTGGTGGCACTAGTGTTAAATGAAGTTTTACTACACTTACTTGGCAATTTATTCAGGATTTTGTACAAACTGAACGACTCCGCTGGAGATGTAAGCTTGCTATCTACTTCGTAAAACCATACTAATGGTTGCCACAAATCCATTAGCCTAGGGAGAGCCACCGAGTGCAGACATGTTTAAAAACTTTCTTGGGTTTTTAATAGCAGATGTTTTGGAAATCGTTTAGCCTATCTTTTCGCTTAGTGCTTTTCTCTAAATAGTAGCGAATGTTCTAAAGAATCTCATCTGCATGTACGTGAAGTCCTGTGGAACCTTCCTCTGCTGCTCACTGTAATAAATGGCATGCACACGCCAAGACAATAACTGACTAGAGCTGCAACACCATTTTTATGGCCAATCGTAACCGATGCATCATCGGAACCTAGTACAATGCAATTCCTAATAGGTATGCGAAAGCTTTCCAATGTGTTAAGCAACATTTGCGGAATATTTCCCCAGTTGCAGCACCTTCCAATAGTACAATTGTAAGCAAATCAGTTCTGATTTGTGAATCTTTTGTACTAAAATATTCACTACATCTGGGTACAGCTTTGACTCGTCATTACTGTCATCAGTTGCAACTGCAAATGGAGTAGTTTTCAACATACCAGCTAGACAACTTTGACGCTCACCTGCCATTTCACTGATTATTACGGTGGTGTTCGTTCGCCCACAGCCGTACTACTTTGCCTCTTCACTCTCGGGGAACATTTTTCTGCATCAAAGGTCCAGCATGATATGCCACAGGTACTGGAAGGTTATGTTCGATAATGAAAGACGTAAAGTAACGCTCTGCTCGAGTCATTATAATCGTCACTTTGCGCACTGCTAAAAAAAAGGAACTAACCTTAGTTGAATTTATTTCATACGAAGCACTTCTTTTGTGTTTAATTGTGCCTTCATGCACTTTTAAATCGTTCCTACCACGATGTGAAATGTTTTTGTCGCACGCACAACACAAAACAGAAAGCGTAATTACTTCCATTTCTTGAATGTGTAACCCACGGAAACTCTTTGGTGTAGCATTCTAAAAATACTTGGTTGTAAGACTTCTTTTTCGGTTTACTTGCCATCTTCACTTGATCACAAAACTGTACAACACAGTCCCACGATGAGCCCGTGAATGCAAACAACCGAAGTTAGTATGTTGTCAATTTACCAATTCATAATTGTAATAATTGGAATGGAAAACTTATTCATTCTGAATTAGTAAACATATTATTATGTAGCCATTCTTTTAAGATAGGTTTGAAAAGTGGTCTATGGAGGGAAGTGTGGAAGGATTATGGGAAGAATTTAGAAGAATAATAGAGGTTATGTCGGAGAAATTTGTGCCAAAGAACAGATTATGGTCTGGGGGAGACGCACCATATTATGGACAGGAGATTCAAAAAATGAAGAGGAAGTGTAGGAAATTACATGCCAAGTGGAGAAATGAATGGATGACTAGAGCTAAGGAATTTATGAAACAAATAGGAAGGGTGCTTGAAAGGATGGCAGGACTGCATCAAACAAATGACCGAGAAAAATCGGAGTGTTTGAGGCAAAGGAGTATTGGAATAGTGGAATAAGGAGGCTTATAGGGATTGAGGGTGGTTTAGTAAGTTTAAGACGAGGGAGTGGGAGATAGCAATGGTAGTCAGGGGGTTGAAGAGCAGTAAGGCAGTGGGACCAGAAGNCCTTCTGTTGAAAGGTAGGGATGGCTGGACTACGACAAATGACAAAGAAAACGTGGAGATTCTGCAAGTCCAATAACTGTCAGTATTTCAGGCAAAGGAGGATTGGAATAGGGAAGCTAACAGGGATTGGGAGTTGTTTAGCAAGTTTAAGATGAGGGAGCATGAGATAGCAATGGTATTGAGGGGTGGAGAGCAATAAGGCAGTGGGACCAGAGGAGATAGGGAATGCAGCCCTTAAGTTTGGTGGGAGAGAGTTAGTGAAATATTTTGAGGTGGTGTTTGTAAAGTCCTTAGAAGAGGGTAAGGTGCCACAAGGTTGAAAGGAGGATTTGATGATCCCAATATACAAGCAGGGGGTAGGGGGAGACCTAGCAGCTACAGACAGGGCAGTCTCATATTGAGTACAGTAAAGGTAATGGAGACACTGGTGGTTCAGTATGTGGTAAATGTTATGAAAAAGAGGAATTGGTTGCAGGAGTCCGAATATGATTTCAGAAAAGGATACTCATGNGGTTGGAAGGATGCGTTGGTGGTCCCAATACACAAGCAGGGGGAGGCCTGGCAGCTACAGACCGGTGAGTCTCACACAGAGTACAGGAAAGGTAATGGAGAGGCTGGTGGTTCAGTATGTGGCGAATGTTATGAACTAGAGGAGTCGTCACAACATGGTTTCAGAAAAGGATACTCAAGTGAGATGCAGCTGGCTGGGCTGTTAGAGGATCTGGTGCAGGCAGTTGATGAGGGGAAGCAGGTGGATGCCTGCTTCATAGACTTTGAGAAGGTGTTTGATAAGGTGCCCCATGGGACTTTGATGAAGAAAGTGGATGAGTTGATACCGGACAAGTGGTAGTGGAATGGATTGGTGACTTCCTCAGGGGCGGCGGCAATATCAGAGGAAGGAGATGTTACGTCAGGAGTGCCGCAGGAAAGAGTGCTGGGCCCTCTGTTGTTTATCATAATTTGAAATTACGTGGGTTTGGCTCATAATAATGACAGTTTTGTGCACACATTTTAAAGATGTTTCAAAATAAGGAAGCATATTTTTTAAAAAGAAAATGTGAATAATTCTGAGAAAATTTGTTGTGGTTCAACCAATTATATTTGTGTCCTGCTGGAGTCGCAGATACTTCTAAAAATTTAATTTAATTTTTTCACAGGTTTTGTTGTGAAAGTTTGTAATAAATTTTCATGTGGAGACTTTCAAGCTTATTGAATGCAATTCACTGAAAGGCAAGTAAAGTGATTTTTTTAGTTCAATAAATATAATATTCAATAAATATGTGATCGTGTGAAATGGCTTTTAGCATTATATATTATATATATTGGTGAGTATATTTTGTTTTAATAAGTTGCAATTTTATTTCTCAGGAGTATATTTCTGTAGTTCGTTACAAATCTACCACATTTGTTTACTATTGATTGTAAACCAGACTGCTGCAACCTACAGTATTCAGTTTAACTTTCATGATTCTGCTTTCATAATTAGATTTATTTTTAGCATTAACCCAAAAATTATTATACTTTACATACAGTTACGTTTCGAGCAACAATTTAGTTAGGTGGCTTATTGATGTTCAGTATACACAATATTAATTACAATATTTTTGAAAAGATAAAATGAGGTATCGGTTTTAACTTATGTTTGTAAATAATGTATAATCTGTATTAAGTCCTGCAGACACACTACACTATCAGCAGTTCGTACGTGGGTGCATAATTTCAGTTAAATAAAATACATGTTTTTTAAAACACATTTTCTGACATGTATACATGCTTTTGCTGTAGCAGTCGCAGGCCTTCATCACACCTCGCCGCTAGGTGCCACCACTGTCGCTTGTCGCACGCGTGCCTGTGTTATTGTTTTAGAGCTGTCCAGTATTCTCTTTTACCATATTTGCTTGCAGTGGTTCATTGCATTTAGTGGTTCTGGTCTAAATGACAGACCAAGAATCAAAATTGACATTTGAGCACAGCATACTTCCAGTATTGTCAGGAAACAATTTTGGGTTACTCTTTACTTTTTGTAAACTTTTATAACTTGTTCAGAATTTAAAATTTTTTCTCCCAGATTGTGTGATTAGTCAGATAGACAACAATTAAAAACAAAGCCTCTAAAATCTGAGGAATTGTACAAGTGAGGGTACGCTGGCTTTTCAGGCAGTCTTATGTCCCTGAAGTAGTGTTTTAACATGTACAAAACATTTGAAGCATCCTGAACCTGGAGGAAAAGAAGTATTACCATTCTGCTTTTGATGAAGACCTTATTTATAACTTCTAGACTTTCGCATTGCTTACAAAAAGTTTAATACCATTCTTTTTAAGGATCAATTTAATGAATTTCTTCTGAGGATTGTTTTGTACTCTTACTTTTTGCTAATATTCAGGATAGACATTCCGGCTCGTACCACTTTTTATGCCCCCAGAGCAAAAAAATATTAAGCATTGTAAAATTTTTTTTTACTAAAGTAGTTAAAATTGTATTTTTTATAGGCACAAATTTAACAAAAAATGACTTCGTTGTATGGCACAAGAATACGAACAAGGCAGTTCAGAAATTGTGAAATGTGTAAGTGAATACTTAGGACTAGGCATCTGTAATGAATGAGTACAGAAAATAAAGTGAACACATTTCATCACACAATACAAAAACTATTTTGATGTTCTATTCTGCATAGTGGAAAAACTCTTCGGAAGTTCACTCGCACAGATTGAAATGCGCCGACAGGCACGCCTCCTGCTAACGTGCGAGGAAGCGTCCGCCGGGGTGCTCCCAGCTGCCCGCACTCGCCGCGGCCCTTGCACGTCTCGCTCGACCGTGTCCCAGCTCTGCCGTCCCGAGCTCGTCACTTGAAGCACACGGGGCCGATCTCAAACCCGAACGCCTGGTGGGGGAGGCCGTAGTCCACGGGGTAGAAATCCACGATGGGCACGTGTTGCAGTTGCTTGGTGCGCACCTCGAAGACCGTCTCGCTTTTGCTCTTCCGCGTCTGTAAACAGAAGGCAGGCACGTACAAATGCAGCATATCAGTGCGTGCTGAAGTTTGTGAACCGAGCGAGCTGATGACGACAAGCCATTGGAACCACTGCATGCATAGATGTATCCTTCATTTAAGGCGTTGGCTCTCAGCACACTGTGTTCGTGCAGTTTCCTTTTGGATCTGTTAGCATAGGTAGCAACATTAGTAATCACTACGCTTGTGTTATTGTACCGCACACTTGGAACCAGCTTGTCTAAGTTACTTATTATTAAATTTTGTCAACACGGCTTTAAAATTTACAAATAAAATAATATGCATGAAAGGAACTCAATACATGTGTAAAAATTAAGAGAACAATGTTTTTTGAACACTTGCAACAAGGGTAAGTGATCAAATGAAAAATTATTTAGGCCTTACGCCACTGCAGAGATATGTCGCCAAGGTAAACACAGAGGATGACATTAAAAAATATACACGAAAAGCCAAGACTAGCTGTTGTCAACAAATATTTAAAACATAAAAAAAATATATATAACTGCACAAAGAATTTAGTTAAGAGTTCTATCAAACTAAACAAAAAAAATGGGACAAATAAGAAATTAACTGCAGTAGACCTCCCTTTTTTGCACTTCCAGGGGACCAAGAAAAAGTGTTGCAAAATGCAGAAAAGTGTAATTAGATGTTAAAGGAGAGGTCTGGCTCACTTTTATAAATCTCAAAACTTTCACAAAATATCAAGATACTAAATTAACTAATAAAATCTTTTAATATATCAAGAAACTAAGAATCTGTATATAAAAAAAAACTTTAAAAAATTATTAATTTGGAATTTAATATTATGCATTGACTGATCTTTATTAATGTTTACAATTCCTTTATAACGAAGATGGTAACCTTTTTCATTCATTTTTTTTAATCTTTATTCTCAATAATTCTAACATATCAGGCAAAATGATTTTAAAACTTTCATTCAAAACACATGAATTTTTTTTACCAAGTTGAAATTTCAAAACATGGACAAATAATTAAATCTGTTGATAATCTTAAAACTACCACTACAATGATACATGCTTTAGTTAGCTCACCAGCAGAAAAATATTATTTAGAAATGAATGGTGTTGATAATAAATATCCTGTAAAATCTATTCATTCTAATAAAACAAATGAAATTTTTATCTATTGGATATTTATTTGGTTTTCTTAGAGATAATAATAGAATATACTTTAAAGGAAGTTATAAGTTAATATTTTATATAAATTCATCCTATAATAATAGTTTATTTGTTTATCAAACTAAAAAAACTGATGGAACAGTAGATAAGGATTATGCTGATCCAGGAAATTATTATTCATGTGGTCAATTGCTTGATATAAAGCAAATATAGCAAATGCTATAAAATAAAAAAATTATAAAAATCCAAAGATTCCAATTAGTTTTAATTATTGGCAATTTTTAAGGAAAGCTCTTCATCAGGATACAAGATCATTTAATTTTGATATTAAAGATCAATTTAATAATTTATAATTTGTTATGCCTGATTTTGTAATTGTTGGTTTTCAAACTAATAGAAAAGATAGTAATGAACAATATATTCATGCTTCTATGTTTGATCACAATGATGTCAGAAATATTTCTGTCATAAATGGAAGAAATGAAATTTTCCTAAAGAAATTTGGAATTTAGATTTTGATGCCGGATTTTTCCATAAAATGTATTCACCATATCATGATTTTAGAAATAATGAATCAAAAACTACTACTGATTATAGAAACAATGAACTTTATTATTAACCAACTTTTAATCCTAATGGTGAATATAATAATAATTATTATTTTGCTAGAAGACCATTATATATAATTGACTGTACCTATAGAAAAAAATTACAACAGTTTAAGATAAAACTAATATTAAAATTAGTGTTGATTGCAATAAATCAGTACTTGTGCATACATTATGTAATGTGATAGTATTAGTCAAAGAAATCTAACTTATGATCAATTGACAATAAAGATTACTAAAGATGTATAATTTTTGTATATTATTAAATTAATGAAGAATTTGATGAAAATGTTGTTTATATTGTTTTTGGATCACTATCAACTTCTATTATTCTAACTTGAACTTGTATAATATTTATATATTATTAAATGGAAAATTTAATGAACAAAAATGTGTTGGTAGTTTTATATACACTTAGATCTATTCATAAAATTTTCTTTTGTATAAAAATTATTTTTACAAAATTTTTAAAATTTTAATTTTTAATTTTTAATTTCTTTAATTTTAATTGATAATTTTAAATTTTTTTATGAATTTATTAGTCAAAATTTAGGAAACTCCACATCTCGCATTTGCATCTTCAATTTATCAGACTATGTGCTTATCATTCCACAACTTCTGACATCTTAAAATTGTTGGCTTCAAAGTGAGTTCCAGCTAATAATCTACAACTTCCTTTCTTATCTTCGATTTGTTGGTCTCTGACAAATACCTCTGAATAAATTATACTCGCCTGATACTTTGAGATTATAGAAATCTTAATTAAGCCTCAATTTTTATGATTAAATAAAATTTTATAATACATTTATTTTACATTTTTATAAATTTTTTATAAAACTTGAGTATTTTTTTGTTTCTAATTTTTATAAATAGATGGCAACACTATAGTTTTCTGTAAACTAGCGCTATATTGAACTACAACATATTGCAAACTAGCGCTGTCTGTTAGGAAAATATGGACCTTAATTTATTATCTCTCACGACTTTGTTATCTCATAAAGAACTTTTAAGAAGCGATTTCACATCTTACTCGGTAGTTCTGGGGTAAGTCCTGGGGTAAGCTGTGTGACTTATAACACAAAGATTGTTGATTCAAAACTCGGTCAGCCTTTGTGGTATATTTACTTAATAATGAAAGGTTCCCTCAATGTGGATGGAAAGTTACAATTTCCTTCGTTAGACACAACAAAGTTTCAGTCGTGTTAATGAGTTAGCACTCTCATAAGAGAGTGAGACATCCAAATAAGGAATTTCTCCAAGTGAGTTTTGCTACTTAAAAATGGCTGATATAAAAAATGTATATAAAATGTATGAATGGTTGACTTCTGGAGCAGATGAAAGTCTCTTAAGTCACTAGTAGAAATACTGGTAAACTTGCGTGAATGTTTTTTCCATGGAATATTTTCAAAATGTTTTTTTTCTTAAATTTAATTTTTATTTAATTTTTTTTTAATTTTTGTAAATTTTAGTTTTTAATATTTTTTAAAAATTTTGAGATTTATAAAAAGTGGCATTACTCTCAAAATAATTAAATTTTTTAAATAAAAAAATTAAATTATTTACATTTTTTATTTAAAAAAGTAATAATTTTTTATAATAGATAAAATTGATTCAATTCTCAGCAAGTTGAATAACGCAATCGAGTTTATCAAACCAAATGAGTTAGAATTAAATAAAAAATATAAAACATCTAATTTTCAAATAATGGATACATTGTGGGAAAAAAAATTTCAAGTGTTTTGGACAAAGGCTTTAAAATTATTTTGCCTTATAGATATGTTAAAATTATTGAAAATAAAGATGTTAAAATTATATTTGTTATAACGGAATTGTTAAAACTAAAAAAGATCAGTCAATGCATAATACAGTATTGCATTTTCAAATTATAACTTTTTGTTAAATGTTTTTATGTTTTTAATTTATATATTTTATAGTTTAAATTTTAACAAATCCTTAGTTTTGTGATGTCTTAATGAATTTATCAGCAAATTTAGTTTCTTGATTTATTAAAGATTTAATCAGTAAATTTAGTTTTTTAATTTTTTGAGAAAATTTTTGAGATGTATAAAAGTGAGCCAGAACTCTCCTTTTACATCTACTAGTGTAAAATCAGGGGTTTGTAAAAAAGGTTCTAGTAAAGCAAAAAATACACTAAAATATATAAAAAATTCGTGCAAAATTTCTTAGATGACCCAAAGAAAACAACACAAACACTGAAATTAAGACAAGTATGTAAGCTCAAAACCTTATGACTAAACGAAGATAGCACAGACGAATACACGCAGTTTTATTGGCGAACCAGTAGTGATGTTTCAGAAACTGGCACCTGTTCCCAGAGCCCCTGTTGGTAAAAGTCCTTGACGTGGGTGCATCGTAGTTGGTTGTGAAACGGCGCCCTCCTAGCATTCTTCTCACAACAGGGAAGGAGTGAAAGTCGCTGGGCGCCAGGTCGGGACTGTAGAAGGCGTGGTCCAGGCGTTCCCAACCATAGGTGGCAGTATGGTTGACCATTACAGCTCTACCACTGTGAGAAGGCCAGGTCTATTCCGACAAAGGGCATTTTTAAGTTGTGTCATTGTCATGCAGTAGTGTTAGGCATTGATGAACCTTCTCTCCCCTTGACCCCGTCCTCTCCCCAAAAATTCAACAAAGTTCCTTCGGCATCCCAAAGAACAGTCAAAAGCACCTTACTTGCTGAGGGGGTTGTCTTGAATTTATTTCGTACAGGGAATGTCATGTTTTCACGCCACGCAGATGGTGTTAGACTCGGCGGTGAAATGGAGGACACAGCTCTCGTCTCCAGTCACTATTCAGAAAATAAACATATTTTCTTCTGTCTCGTGGTGTAAGTGATTCTGCAGGCTTGTTTCCATTCTTTGCAGCTTGAGGTCTGGTGTGAACTGGCGAGGCACCCACCATGGTGACACTGCATGGTATTGCAGGATGCCATGGATGATCTTGTGATGGCCAATACAGACTTATTTGGAGACGTGATCCACCATCACATACCTCTGTCTGTTGAATCAGCTCATCCACTCGTCCAGTAATGGTCTCCTCTTCCGTAGCTGTTGCTCGGTGCTGGGTCTTGCATATTCCAACACATTCGTATATCAATCTCATAACTACTTATACCAACAAGACATCATTTGCATCGACATGACATCAGGACCATACACTTTCACTAGACAGCAATGTATTTCAATACAATGGGTCCCAAATGCCCATTTGTAGTGAACAACCATCTGCATTTCATCCTTTATCCACAATTGCAATACAGGTATGTTCTACATGCTTGCCAGGCAGCATATACTGTTCTGTTGTCCTGTCTGTAACACAACAATGCACCTGCGCCACGTGTGTTATGGTCGTGTGTCTCACAACAAACTAGTAAGAATGCATGTGTAAATACAACACACTGGCAGCCCCTCAGTTCTACACATTCTCTGGAAATAAAAGGGGGAATCTTTTTTTCTGACTACCCCTCATATATACTACACTGGGTTATAATAGAACATATACACTAAAAAGCTGTGAGAGAAGCAAGCATGAGAGGGTTCCAACAAGTGGCATGTCAACTCACCTTGCAGCCATCGACCAGCACGTTGGGTTTGAAGCTGTTGAAGCCAAACTCCACCTCGTCCTCGCCCAGCAGCTTGATGGCGCTCTCGTAGCCGTGCGTCTTCATGTTGTACCACGCCGCCGAGTTGATGCACGTGTAGGTGAAGTTCTGGTAGGCGTCCTGACTCAGCAGTCGCAGGAACGTCATCTGGACCACTCCGATCGTCTCGTATGAGATCTGGGAAGCATCACACCCCAGCCATTAGAGTGGTGGTTTGCTGTTTCGAAAGAATGCACATACTGTGCAGAAACTGATAAAATGCACTGGTAGTTATGTAAAAATAATACATTGTTGGTTAATAGGAAGACTCTTCCACCCCTGGCATGGAACACCTAACCTAAGTAGCCAAAATCACTAAACAGAAGCTAAGTGACCTAAGATATGATTTAATCCAATTTTCCCCCATTTTTTCTGGATTTTATGCTATCAGAGTACATGTTTATGTATTTAAGTTACTCCACGAAGGCCAGTGTGTTCGAAAAGAGTGATAGTGCAGAAAATGCCTTCTACGACTCCTGGCTCACTGAAGTCACGTTTTTCCGGGGGTGGGGTTGAGAGCTTTGCGAATCGTTAGCAGAGGTGTGCTGCTGCAGATTGAGACTTTTGAATGACGCATATATGTTTACTCCGTTACAAATCTCTGTAGTTGTGTGAGGTACAAAAACTCTCATTTACATATATTCAAACGATCTGGCTTCTCAGAATGCCATAAGAAGGTTAATAACGTTACAGTGGAACTAACAGGCACAACCAACCGAAAGACCAATCAGGAGATTGCCTAGGGTCCAGTACAGTATGGCATGCGCATATTCACAGTATGATGTACTGTGGGCATGTGTGAAGGGTATAAAGTACAATTGTGGTGTACGTTAAGCCTTGCAGTGGAAGTTATTGCACAGTGCACATCGGGTTGAAGTGTGACAGGAATTCAAGATCAGACAAGGCATCGTGTAATGAGCTTGATGGATGGCATTTTGAACGATAGGAACAGCTGTACAAAGGTTTATAAGAGGTCATATAGAAGCAATAATGTTGATGTATAACCAGTATATTGTCGTTCAGGTGAGGAGGGTTTGATGACAGACAGACTACGCTTAATATTTTCCAAAGAGGTTAATTTACTGGTGACCGCTATTGTACCGAGGTTCTCCTTCCTCACTATCATTATTTCTGGGGTGCTGTGGGCCCTGAGTTGCTCTTCATGAACGACACTGCTACATCTAATTGTAAAGTGGCTGTCACTTAGTTATTGGAGATTGAAGATATTCACCGCTTGAATTGGCCTGTAGAGTCCCCAGACCTAAATACTATCTAACTACCAGGGGCGTTGTTGGGAAACGCCTGGCAGTATGTCGCCAACCACCAGTAATAACTCCGCATCTGCGATCGCCGCTACAAGAGGAATGGGCCATGATGCCCCTCAAGAGTTTGATGACCTCATACTGATCATGAACAGATGGCGCTCATTCTGTATCACAGTCAGGAATAATCCTATCCACTTCTTAGGACTACGTTCTTCTTGCCTGCTGTCTGTCATATGAAATTTTCTGTCTTCTATCCTCTTGTGCTCGGAACCCACTTTTGATAAAAGTTTCTTTACATCTTTTTCATTCCTTTCGTGGTCAGTGTTGTAAACCTTTACCATACTCTTATATATTGACTATGGTATGCTTTGTACCTATTTCAACACTGCTGCATGACGTTATATGTGAAATTCTCTCCTTCAGACTTACACCTTTGCAGAACTGTTAGCGAGGAAATCACAGAGGATGATATAAAAAACATACACGAGAACAAGCCAAGACTGGCTTTTATCACCAGATATTTAAAACATAAAAAATTTAAATAATCTTACAAGAAATTCAATTTGCCTGAAAATGGGAACAGGTGCCAGTTTATGGAACATCACTTGTCGGTTAAGGGTTTGGAACTTCAGACCCGGGGTAAGCTGCACAACAGAGGTATATGCGATAGTAGGGCTGAAAACACCCATATTAGGGAGACACGGTTTGAAATTTTTAGATATTGTTAGTTTTGGGAGTGAGCATTGTACCTTATCACAAGTTTCTACTCCTGATACAGGAGCACACACGCTGGTTCAGGTGCCCTTAGAGTTCCCTAGGTTAACCAAGGGCTTGGGGAGGATGAAAGAAAGGGCGAAGTTAGTGTTGAAAGAGAATGCAAAACCATTTATGCAGTCAGTTCCGAGAGTAGTGGCTTTACCTCTAATCGGCAAGCTCATAGTTGAACTTGACAGGTTAATTAAGTCAGGAATTATAGAAAAAAGTGACCGAGCCAACTGATTGGGTGACACCCATTGTAGTGGTTCCCAAGGGTGAAGCAGTTCGCATTTGTGGTGACTACACATAGTTAAATCACTACACCAACCAGACTCATTTCCCAATTGCAGGCGTGGAAATAAAACTTGCACGACTTAAGGTTGCTCGATATTTCTCTAAACTGGATTGCAACTCTGAGTTTTATCAAATGGCACTGGATAAAGATGATGCGAACGATGCGTCCACAAGTGCTCTCGTGACCACTTGCACCCCCGCAGCCACTTACACCACCTGGCCGAAGTGAACACTCTGCCGCGAGTACATCAGTATGGGTTGGCGAGAACGGAACACACCCGCCTCGTCGTCATGTGTGTGACTTTAGTGACTGTCTTACTTTATTTACCTCAAGGGGTAACTCTTGAGGGAAAACAACAATCGGTCCAATGCGCTGTTCCCTCGAAAGCCACAGCCGTCAGGCGCCCCGTCAATTGGAGGGGTAGTTGGTACAGCATAAAGGAAGTCGTGAGAAGCCCATGCCGCATGTGGGTGGGCAGTGCACTGTTGGGAAATTGCACTTGAGGAATCTGATTCTCCTACTGTTGTACCATCATCAGTGTACCATGATCATTACCAGGGAAGACTAGAATCATAGGATCCCCACTCAATGATACTACCAGTTCTAGTGGTGTCACTCAAGAATGTAGTCCAGAATTGTGCACTGACCAGTACCTCTTCAAACTTGAGTACAGTAGTGTGTCCAGATCATGTCACCCGATTATGACAAAACTACAAACGAAGTCACTGTTGTAAGGGTGTCAATGTAAGACTACTAAGGGACATCATGAATGCAAGTTGTGTTCTGCAAGCCACCTTGCAATAGTGCTTGTGGAAACTGGGGATACTAGTAATGCCTCTCTGCATGTGCCTGGATGGTGGAAAGAGAGGCTGTTGGTTGGTTTTCTGCCAGTTGAATCAGAATTTTCCTCACTTCTGGTGATTGTTTCGAGATGAACAGAGCCTTCTTGACACATATTTGTTCCTCCATATTCCCAATGCTCCAAACACCAGCACATAGTTCAGCTGCCATAGTCCAGGTGGAGGGCAATTTGATGGATGACCCCCGTGCCTCCTGTAGACTAACGACTCCCCCTCCCTGAAAATCTGTGAGCGGTTCATACCTGTGTCGAATGCAGTGCTGAAGTGTACCAGATCAGCCACTCTCCGATATTCAGTCTATATGCATGCTGATTGTACTGCACACAGCTTCATTCAACTCCAGTCACATTAAAAGGGTTTAAGTGGTGATAGCACCCCATGGTGGCTGTTGCACTTGGTTGATTGCAGCCAAATTTAAATCAGTTCCAGTATTACCTATGATGTGCTATACAACCGAGTTTTGCCACAGCTACATATTCATAAATGGTAGACTTACCATTCTCTCCTGCCAAATTTTTTCCAGTTATATTTGCTAATAATCTGCATTAAAAATAACTTAATTTTACCACATTGCTAAAGTTCTGGGTTTGAAGAGAATAATTTATTCCAGGAGAACAAGTGCCACATTAGATCATAGCAAAGAGTGATGAAATGTGTTAACCCCAGAAATCATGCAGAATTTTTTCTAGGTATATAAGCTCATTGACAAACTATGCCGGAGCATTGAATGGTACAGATCAGGCAGTTTGCCTCGTGGGAAGCTTACTCCCCCCCCCCCACACAATCCTCACGACACTGTGGCGAAGGCGCCGCGATAACAAATGTCTTACCCTGGATCCTCCTCGGAGGTTGGAGTACCAGTCGCTCTTGTCGCCCTCCTTCCTCCATGGAATGTTGGTCATCTGGCTGGTGTGGACGTCAGGGAACACGCATGTCTCTCCGCTGCCGCTCATGTTGCAGTAAACGTACACTGCGTCGTCAGGCATCCCCAAGTTCGGATCTATCCAGTACCAGCCTGTAGACAGCAGAACAAGCCTGTTCAGTTCACTTACTGCAGTCATTGCGTCATACGAACTTCGCTATACGATTCTGAATGTCTAAAAACTGAATTACGATAATATGCTGGGAAGGAGGTTAGTAAAATCTTTCCATGAAAATGTGTACGAACATTGGAAAAGTCTGAGAAGTGAATTATTAAGCTTACTTTATATTGCTTATTATTGTGCCCTATACAATTTGTTGAATAATTTTGGAAGGCTTGCTTGTGTACAGATTTCATCATACCGATTGTTGTGAATAAATTTATTTTTCTGTCTATCTTAATTGCCAGCCAGGATGGTTTGTCCCTCCCACCCAACACGTGAGGCAGGGAACTCCGTAGACTGGTGGGTAACAGCACAGCTTGAAACTTGCGTTTCCAGGACAGAGCACACCAGTTGGGGTCAGAGATGTGTCTGGGAGGCTGGCCCCTCCGACGTAACAATTGTGAGTTTCATTGGAAAGTGCACAAGTTGTGAAAAAGTAGTGGACAAGGCCACAAGTCACCAAGCTATGTAAAAGGCCGGGAAGGATTATGGTTGAGATATGTACAGTAGTCTAATGTACATTTGAATAATTTCATTATTCATGTAAAGTAAGTTCCCTTAAATTAAAATTAATACATACATCTTCACTGGCAGTACCCTAAAAAGTTACAAATGTGATTATGAAAGTTATCCATCCTAGAATATTAAATATTCACTATGCTTTGAAAATAGTTTAAAAAAGAAATTACGTGTCATGACATAAAAACCCAACGTGTAATTGATGGCAACATGGTAATATCAACAGGTGCATAAGGCTATGACAGTACATCAGAGTTGTTATGTACAGAAATTTGATTCTCGACTGTGTGTGTTTAAAGGAAATTAAGCCACGCGTGGAAAATATGATGAAAGAGAATGGATGTAGTCGAACAACATGTCAAATTTTGAAATATCACGTGAAGTGTAAAACTTGGTCATTAGATTGAGTCATGGTGGGATTTAGTCTATATATTCCAGAACTGAATTCATGTTGCTATGAGTTAATGCATTGATTATAGCACCAAAGTATATGCTGTTCCTGGTAAACTGAGCACTTTTGAAAGCCCTGCTTAAGATCTACTTGTACGCACAATGTTTTCTTCTTCCGCCACATGCGCAGTTAACACTGCAGTGAGCCTGATCATCGTATTCATACGCCGGTCAAGTTAAATTATTAGAAAAGTCAATGTTTTACAAATTTGCTCGTTGTTACACTCATATGCATTAAAAAAAAACCACAAGAAAGCACAAATATATACCTAAATTTTAAAATTAATGTTACGACATAGAACTACTTTTCCCTGTCGTTACCAATTGTACTCTATGCGCGCCAGTAAGTGCCCATTAAAATATAATATGCATGTAGGGGGAAGTGATTATTTTCAAAGGTTCATTTCCAAAGTGCTAAATAAACCACGAGCCTATAGAGATAGAGTGTTTTATCAGTTACTGTGTAGGGCCCAGTAGTTAGATCTTGGTTTGAATTGCCGATATGTAAAAACATACATAATGAAAGCACTTGTCAGAATTATTAAAAGAAAACTTGAACATAGTGAATATGTAAGTTTATTAGGAAACTGCCATAATCACAATTGTTTCTAGGGTAGTGAAACTCACGACATGTGCAATATTATTGTTAACATCACCTTACGATAGCGAATGCCGTGATGGCCACTGTTTTAAAATTACGGCTGACGTGAGCCCCAAACTCACAGGTCTCCGCGAACGTTCGCTGCGCCACAGTACAACAGCAGCCCCGGCCTAGCACCGTGCCGACGACAAGAACATCGGGTGAGGTCGTCAGCAACAGCATCTCGACGGTGTTTGGGAAAGCACGTGCTTCGCCCAGCATGATCCGAACACGTGGGCGAAACAAGGACAGACTCGTGGTTCGGATCCCTACCGACAGGCTCGTGTGCTCACACTCAGCGCTGTGCGGTCAGGGCGTAGCACGCATGAAGGCGACACCAGGCTTCGTAGCGCCCCTGATCAGGACGCGTACGAACCATTCTCAGAGTTTTAAGTGTTTTTCGGCGTAATATGTATTTGTACCAGTATTTAATTGGTGCGTGGAGTGGCCTTACAACTCCGCATTTAGCTAACGTAATACCAGCACAACTGTCCACCTCACTATGGGCACCCGCGGCGGTATTGGCAGGCCGCGACTGCCCTCGGCTAGCAGCCTATCGCATCGTCAATAATCCATCATCAATTGAGACTTAGAGGATCGGGAGAACACCTAGCTACCTGGGTGACTCGGCCAGGACCCACAACAGCAGATCAGCCAGTAAGAAAACTACAAGACGTCTCTGGCGAGTGTTTCCCGCCAGAACTTTGCACGAGGAACAGTGCCTCTACGACGTCCCCACCATTCTTCAACCCTGACCTCATGCCACAGCCTTAAATATATACAATATAGGAAACTTACCCATGCTAATATTTGTGTGTGATGAGTATGTTACCTACGCTATTTTCATAAATAATAACATAACGCGTTAAACTAAACCAATAAAGTGGCATAGGCAAATTCACTCGTACCTTTATTACTGAGGTAAACAATATAGTAAAAAACACAATTGTAAAAAAAAAACTGGCACGAGGTGCAACGGAAATGGTAGAACACGAATGCTGCGTGCAACAGAAATGCGAAGTATATATTTGTGAAGGAAAACAATTCTGTGTGTTGATGCGTTGTCATTGACGAAAGTTAAGAAAAAATAGGAAACAGAGGAACCATGACAATAATTAATTATGGAATGGTCAATGATCAGCGAACAAAGAACAGAAGTGATGATTATGCTGGTATAGGGAAAACAATGCTCCTTCATTTAAATCCAAGACAGTGGCCATTCAAGTGGCATGGCAGAGCATGGAGGTTCCTATATTATATTTGGCACTAGATGTCTACTGCTGTATACTATATAAAAGGGACTGGCATTTTATAACAAAGGTGGCAGCTATTGCGGTGACTTAGTGACTTAAGTTGACTCGTGCCGTAGCTGAATTGTTGACCTTGTGTATATATGTGTGTGTGAGCCAGTTGTATAGACTTGCCAGTCAGCTAAACATTCCAGCATCGACCGGACATTTATACAATGATGTTGGAAGATATAACAGCTGGTAGCATGAATAAAAATTTAGGACACATAATGTGGGATACCGTACTTCCGACAAAATGTTCAAATTATTTTAAAGAGCAAGGAGGTAAAATCAGTGAAAATGGCTGGAAACTTGGCCAACACGAGAGAGGCAATAAAAAATTTCATTTTCTTAATTGAAGTATTCATTTATTTAATAAAATCGCAGTGCTGCAATGAGAATTTTAGCGGATGTCCAGAATTTTTGGAATTTCATTAAATGACTAAGCGCGGGGGTTGAGTGCTGAATAAAAGAGTTCCGAGACTCATGATGCTCACCATGTATGTTTGAGGAGGGGGAAGGGGTATTGTGAGTGTGTTGTTGGTGTACAATGTAATGCAACTTGCCATCCTTGAACTGAGGGTGCCCGTAGAACAGATCCCTGCACGTGCGCACAGGGTTCTCACGCACCCCGACTGGCTTCCGGATCCTGTCCAGCTCCTGTCGCATTGTGTATATGGAGCTGTACATGTCCAGGAACTTCCCTCCCAGGTCGTCTTTGCTGTCGGACTTCCTCTGGCGCGTCCGCTTGGGCTTCTCCGTGCTGTCCTCTACATCGTCGTCGGCTCTGGAACACGGCCAACAAGGCTCTGCCAACACCACGTGGGGGAACTTACTAATGAGAATTTTACAGCTTTAGACGTACTTTAATGCTGTTTACTGATGTTCTTGGGTTTCTCTGTGTAATCATGTCTGATGATTGCCCCAGTGATGAATGAATTCTTATTTACCAGAATAAAATACCTTACATTTCTGCACAAGGTGTTATTAAAGTAATTATGCACAGGGACCTAGCTATAGTCTGCTCACGGTTGGTCACGATCCTACCATTTATATTTTTTACATCCCTGATGACCAAGAATATTTCCCACTATAATTTTTAATTTGGAGTGAGACATTACCTCGGGATGCTACCTACCGCCTTTCCAGTGAAAACGATCCAAGGTTGCCTCATTGATTTTTCTAACCTACCTTACAACTAAGAGGAGAGTCGGACGTCCTAGGTAGGGATGGGACCTAAGTGCGCCTCAGGGCTCAGCCACATATGCCTAGGCATGCAGGAGATTCTAACTACAAGGGCACATGCGCATGGCTTCACTGGGATTGGGCAAACATGGCCGCGATTGGGGCCATGGTTACTCCCCCCCCCCCATGCTAACATAGTGGAGTGAAGAGATTTGGGCGGCTCGAGAGACGACGAGGGTGAAATGAGGTAAGTATGGAGTAGCGCCGGAATGAAAGGGCGAGGGAAACGGGAGATCCCTGAGGAAACCAGAGTAGAGTATTGATCTTAGTTTTGGTAAATGCATCATGCATCAGGAGGTAAGAGTTATCCGCCATCTTGGTAGGCGTGGCCGGCGGTCTGGCATGGCCATGTTATCGACAAAAAACCACTTCTGGAATCAATTATTTTACCAAAAAATCTCCCTTTTTCACCAAAAAATTCCCCCCAAAAAAATGGAAAAATGAGGAAAGCAGATTTAAAGCTCCTCGAAGCAAGAGCCGAAAAATCCTCAGTCGGACAAGATGATTAGAGGCTCTTAGCGGAATGAGCCACTTAATCCTCGGAGTAGGCGAGGAGGATTCGAGACTCCAAGCCATGTCAAGCGGACCAGGGAGGATCAGCGGACCCGCCCCCTCCCCCGACTAACATCCAGCACCAACCACGTCCACACCCCGCTACCTCCATCCATCCCCCTTACCAAACCCCCTCACCTTTTCACCACCTCTCACCAACCCTACATCCCACTCTCCCTCACCACCTCCTGGCCCACAAAATTCTAAAAATTGATGAACATATAAATTTACCTTCCATCTCGCCCCGCCACCCCTACCCCTCCTCTCCCTAAATTAATCATTGGCCTTACATAACAGAAATTATGGCTCCACATATACCAATCAATGGAATATTCCCATTGGACACTAAATTACGACCTTAATTTAGTAATAGTGGCCAATGGGAATATTCAATTGATCGGTATGGGTGGAGCGATAATTTCTGTTATTTAAGTAAGGCCAATTACTAATTCGGTGAGGGGAATGGTGGGGGCGGTGGGGCGAGAGTGTGAGGTAAATGTTATATGTTCCTCGATTTTTATAATTTTGAGGGTCAAAGGGGATGATCAGGGGCGGTGAGGAGGAGGGGGCCAGGTCCACTGGTCCTCCTCGGTCCGCTTGACCTGATCTGAGCATTAATTGGCTCATTCCGCTAAGAGCCTCTAATCCTCTTACTCGACTGAGGATTTTTCGGCTCTTGCTTCGAGGAGCTTCAAATCTGCTTTCCTCATTTTACTGCGAATTCAAAATAATCCTATGTATTTTGCCTACTGACAAAGTGCAAAAATCAGTAAATTACTAAACCTGGATATCTAATTACTGTAATGTAATAGTGAGCAGACCACAACAAACAAGATTTACAAAATATATATTTCCTAAACGATTACTAAATCTTTAATGATTGCAAAGTTTTATGGGATTTTAAAAACATTTATACCTACTTTGTTAATATTCTTGCAAACATTGCACAGCCCTAAAAAAAATCTTTTTTACATTCTTCTTTAATGTTACAATTAAATCATGGACAATAATTTAAGGCCAGCTACTGATGTATATAGCAAGAAAGCTGACCAAGTGCTTATCAGTTTTGTTCCAAAAGCCATATGAATTAAAACTGATAATGTATAGAGATGTTACAAAGAGCTGCAGCACTCGACAGCGAGAGTGAGTTAGCAGGCACTAGCCAGCTCCTAGCGATAGTGGCACAGTAGCGAGTGCAGAATACTCACGGCGAGGACACAGATCTCCGCTCCCTCATAGGCTCCCGCTGGAACAGCAGTTCTGGAGGGATCATAGGCACCTCTCCAGGAGGCCCCGGGGGCCCTGGAGGACCCGGAGGTCCTTGCTCGCCCTTGGTGCCTCCCACTCCTTCCGACCCTTTAGGGCCAGAGGGTCCTTCCATCCCCAGCTGGCCAAGCGGACCGTCGTTGCCCTTCTGTCCGATTGGTCCAGACGGTCCCTATCATACAGTACACAGTGAGTACATTTCAATATCGTCCTGTGATACAGAAGCCTCCCTGATCTCAGGCCGTATCAAAGTCATTCACACTGTCACAAATATAATGCCTTCCATAATTACAGAATATTACTTAAATACGGTTTCATAAATTGTTGCACTCTTAGCCTAAAAAAAGTGCCTGTTATCGCATACCTGGAATTCTAACCTAAAGCCATATGGTTTCAGGGCAGGTCCTGAAGACTTCAGGAATAGTTATTTTTTGTTTTAATCATTTAATCTGTGTACACACATGATAAGCAATCACTCTGATAGTGTTGACAAATTGTATGTGCAAGGTCTTTCCCAAGGTACCACATCTAATTCAGACAAAGGAGACTGACATTTCAAACCAGACATTATGTTATGGAAGTGGATAGTCACATGTAGTTTCCCATCCTTTGTGTATGATAATGTCGGCTTGGTAGTCCTCTAGTGTTATCCATTGTTATATCATGACTGTTAATGGTAATATTAATACAAATAATTAAATGTGATAAGCAGAACAGCAAGAGCCAAGTAAAGACGCAATTGCGTTTGTTTAAGGCGATAGATCTAATTTAAACTAGTCCTGGTCCACAATAACTAGTCTCTTTTTTGGCTATTGAAAAGCATCAGTTCTTACTTATATCTTTGGCAGCGAAGCCACTTAGTTTTATTAAGGCCCTCCCATTGCCAGATGACAATTATGAACTTGCATGGAAAACATTAGTTGACAGATAACAATGTACGTGCCATTGCAACCCACCATTCGGACAATATTATACATCTGCCATAAATGTTGTGCATGCCTCCAGAGAAGTTGACACATATAGTTGACTTGATATGAGAGAATCTGGGTGCTCTGCGAATGATGAAATTTTCAGTCGAGCAGTGGAGTTTTATATTGTTAAATATAATATTGCCAAAGCTTGATCAGGATACTAGAAATCAGCTTGAATAGGCTCACAAGTATGCTTGGTTGCCTACCTTAGACCAGCTTGTAGACTTCCTAGACTCCCAGTGTAAGGCTCTGATGATAGCTGACTATTCAAATGCCACAGGGACACGCTTTCTAACGAAAAGGGCAAGTCCATCTGGCCAGGGTGTAAAATCTACATTTTTTGTGACATCAAGTGATTTCAATTAGTTTTGATTATTAAAGTCCCATTGAAGCAGGTAGATTTTTCTCCGCAATAAAATGGAAAGTATTATAGAAATTAATTTTTCACACTCATAAAAATTAAATGAAAAGCTTGTTAGTAAAAAACAGACCAAACGATGTCTATTGTGTTGTACTTTAAATTTTCTAGTAAAATTCTTCAGCTGAGAAGCATTCTAAGTTGATGATAAACTACAGGAAAAAAAACAGGCATTAATTTTCTGCATGGCGAAGGCACTTACCGGGTCTGCCTTGGGTCCTTCGGGCCCCTGAGGGCCCTTCACTCCTCGCTCGCCCTTCTCTCCCATGTCGCCCTTGGGGCCGGCGAGCCCCAGGTCTCCTCGGTGTCCTTTGGGACCCCTGCGCCCTCGGTCTCCTTTGGGGCCCCTGGGCCCCGCATCCCCCGCCTTGCCCGGCTGGCCTTCCGCTCCAGACTTGCCAGGAGTGCCAACCTCGCCCTGCGGGACAACCAGGTCCTCTCAGCGCGGCAGGGGAACAGCAACATGCACACTGTCACATGTTTCACAAGGCACTCCGCACTGCCGAGGTGACCATGTGATAACCCCCAGCTGGGGGTTATCACATGGTCACCTCACTGCCTCGTGGGTTGTACCAGGGTGCTCCTGCTGCCTGTGCTTTCTTACCATCGCTGCTCCAGTTCCACCTCCTCAAACACTCGTAAAGCTGGTCAGGAGTGCTCATAATTGTTTGGAAGTTGGTTGCTCGTGCAATTATGTCTTTTGGAATATCGTCATAAAATATTACATTTGAAAAATATGGAAATATTAATATAATTCTTGTGACAGAGATTCTTTCATAATTTTTCCTATATACTAATATGATGTACGAGTGTACATAAATGTACAACTACTGTATATACCTCATGAGAACTTTATACTTAGATGTCCAAATATATATATATGGAGATATAGACAAAAATATAAGTTGGAAGCAAGAGATATAGACTGCAATACACATTCGAAACACAATTTAAACTACCTTTATTGTTTTTAAACATGTCAAATTACTGCAACAAATGCTTACAGATTATGGTGTTTGTCCAGAATGTTATGTCCAACATGATTGGAAATGCACGTACTGTAGATGACTGTACTTACCGCAGAGCCAGGAGACCCTCTGAGACCAGGCGGTCCTAGTGGGCCAGGCACTCCCTGAGGGCCAATAGGTCCCTGGGGACCTGGAGATCCCGTAGGTCCTTTGTCTCCTTTCTCTCCAGGCGTCCCGGTGCTTCCTTGGAGACCTGCGAGGCCTTCTGGTCCCTGAACATGCAGCCAATCAAAGACAGGAGAATGACAAACACCAACATATCATTTAAATGCAACAACTAAAAACTTAAGATTTTGTGAAATATAATTGCTTGGTTTTACAAAAATTGCGAAGTCAGCCAAGAATTAAATAAGATGCAATGGTTGGTAATGAAATTGAAAGAGCTGATGTAAGACGAATACCGAGAGAAAAATAAAGCCTGAGTAAAATTTTTTGTTTAGTTGGCACCTGAACAGAGAACAATTTCAGATAAGTTTATAGAGCACTTCCCACCAAAACTGAATACTACGAAAAATACGAGGCGTTGGAAATCGAGATTTTAAACTGTATTTTTTTTTGCTAAATGTCGGAAACGAAGTGGAATTAAATTACAACTCTCCTAACATTGTTTTATATTATCGGGCTCTTAAACCTGAGAGCAAACGCTCATTGATATCTCTCGTCGTAATGAAAATAACAGGGGTGGTCACACTCTTATTACATACAACTTAATTCGCCAGGAATGATCAACAAGCAGTTATGGAGGGTTATTGGAATAACCTTTAACACAATATTTGTTGCCGCACATGTAAAGATGGGTGCATTTTTTAATGATTTTACTTATGCAACTGTGGTTCAGGAACAATCTTCACTCACGACTTCATCATTATGCGTTTATGCACAGAGCCTAATCGTTTTGTTGTTATTGGACCTTCTATGTTAAATAAACACGACTGTTTACCACTATTTTCACACAATTGAATCAGTAAACATTTTCGTGATTATTATTTACTATTTATTTGTATTTAATAACCTTACACTCTTTCTCAATACGAAATAAACAAAATGAATCTACACCCTATCTGTGATTGTCTAAAATGTCAACTTTGTAGGAAAACTTGCACCGAACATCGCATACGACCAGTTACGAAAACGTCCATGAAAACGGCCAGCAGATGGCCAAATCTTCCACAGAACCATCCATACGAGCGGCCACGCGGACTCACATGGAATAGTGCCAGGAATCCTCCATTGCTGCACGCAGGCATACTCACCACTTTGCCAGGAGGACCGATGAGCCCCATCTTGCCGGACGGCCCCACCTCGCCTGGAGGACCCGGGTCTCCTGTCTTGCCGTCGTCGCCGTCCCGGCCTGCCTCGCCCTTCTCCCCCACCAGACCCGGCTCCCCTGCTGGCCCGGGGAACCCAGGCGGGCCGGGGTTGCCCTTGGGACCCTCTGGTCCTATCGTACCTCTGGGCCCTGGAGGGCCTTGTACACCGGCCTTACCCTCCTCGCCCTTCTGTCCTGGTTGGCCTCGATCTCCCTGCGACACCACCATACACTCACCACGCTGCTACTGCTCAAGGAACCTCACTTCCACTACAACTTGGCAAGATCAGTCTATAAAGTCCGGCAAACAAATATTTTAACCACTAAGTAAGCGCTAGTATCAGCAATGTACCAGATTGTGTCTATTTTCTACATTAGAAAACATGGCATTTGTAATAATCATAAATCGAATATAAAATTAATTCATAACTAAGTAAAATATTTCTCTTTTTTATTATTCACTTAGCTTAAAATTTTAATTAAAAGTTACGTTTTGGAACACTGCGCACCTAGCGGTGGAAATTTTTGCTATGCCAAACTCTCCCATGATAAATCACGTTTTGTTTCTAACCTGAGTAAAATAAACCTAAGTCATGAGATACACACTGCAGGCTGCCAACTACACTGAGTGTTTTCACAGACTGCAGGAGATTACAATTTGAAAACTGCACACATTTAATAAATTAATGTATTCATGAACATGAGCACATTTGTTTATACTCTACTTTGCATGTGAAGCTGTAACAAGAAATGCAAACAGGAAACAAATAATAAGAAAAAAAACATTAAAATAAATTGTTGTGTTATTTGCTTAGAAATAAACTAAATAATTGTTGGTATGTATTGCTGGAAACGTGTAATTTAACGGAAATATGTATGTGTGTGAATATGTGTTCTTAATACTATTTATGATGAAAATCTTAGAATAAAAATTTTTTTTATAAGATTTTCTTAAGCTCAAGGTTATCTGAGGGCAAGGTCACACAGTCCAACGGGGTTGCTTCTCGAGGTCGCTGTATCTCCTCCACCCTCCATGTTCCTATAGCCTTATTTTTACCAGCGTTAACAACCTTACAGCAAGAAGTGTGTTGGGTTAAAGGTTCCTCCTGGTTGGAGCATTAAGTGTGTTGCATATATTTGGTAAATAACAACACGTGATTAGAAAATATTTGGATATTTTGTAGTGGGTTATAAACTGTGAAAGCATTTATGAAACATTTCATAAAAAAAAAAGGATTGTTCTTTGGGATCTGAAAATGGTTAGAATGGATGATTTCAGAATCAATTCTGGTTGTTTAATTTTCTTGGAAACTTCAGGGTTTTAGACACACATCATACTTTTTTTCATCTTTGTTTGCATGCCTTAAACTAGAGGGTCAGCACTTAATGTCATCTTCAGGCGAGTGCCAGTGGGAAGACTGCATGCCAGTTGGGCGTCTCACACACAGAGGCCATAGGCAAGTAGTGAGTGAGCAAGTGTCAGCTCAGGTGTTTTGATGCCTCGAAAGCCCAAACAAGCTGCAGGCAGGTGGAGCACTTGTGGCCAAGAGAGAGTGCTGGGCACGAAACAGGACCATGTCATCATATCTGCCTGGGGGGTAAAGAAATGTTGATGGTGTCACGCAGAGAACTTGTGTAGTGTAGTGAGGTGTCACCAAGCTGCAACCACGTCAATTGCTTGCTTGATGTTCAGTGCTACGTCCTTGAGGAATTCTGATGTGAACATCAGGAGTTGGCAGTACATGTGGCCAGTCAGGCGTTGCATTAGCAGATACGCGCCAATGAAGTGGTCACTTCCCTCAAGTTCATGGACGATCTGTGTTGGTTGACCCTGGTGACTGTTGCATGAGGTTCGGTATCACTACTGTAACTGTCGAAACAGCTGTGTGTGGTAAATATTGCCTCATTGGTAAATCAAGACTTTCGTAGAAAAATCGGGTATTAATTAGCTATGCTGCAGAAACCAGTAGGTTGAATTATTTTGAAACATGTAATCCACTGAAACTCATGCCTATATCTTTCACACATGCGACAGACACAGCAACTGTTCACGAATGATGCGCCATATTGTGACATGTTAAGGATCCATTAATTAAAATATGTGTCATGGAAATGCGAAAGAATATTAAGAGACAAGAAAGATCACAACTAAACAGGGATATTAACAAAACTAACTTGGATCAGAGTAAATAGTTCTCAACTGGGTAAAAATGAATGTCACACACATAGTACACAAATCTCGAACTGTGTCCATGGTATACACAGAAGCATTCATTAGACCACCAACAATAAAACAGAGATCGTAGCAAGGAAATAATCTGTGGAGCTCGAAAGGAAACCTTATTTCTGATGTAGCCTAATATTAGAAATAGTTCTCTGAATTGCAATTGGACAGGGTTAGCAGGAAGAGGCGGTCTCACGTTCTTGCCATCGCTGCCGGTGGTGCCAGGGGGGCCGGTGTTTCCCGACTCTCCCTTGGGTCCCTGCAGTCCTTCAGGACCTAGTGGTCCAGGGATGCCCTCTGCGCCCTTGGTGCCTCGAGGTCCTGGCTCTCCCGGGGGACCAGCAGGTCCTTCTGGCCCTGAAACACAACATAGCCGTGCCACTCCTCGCCCATGTCCTGCGTAGCGACTGTGGCTTGGACTGACACAGCCCTGGCCGTCTGACAACACTACAACTAACTTCGTTACATCTGAAATAATACTGACCATCTTCTCAATTGATACCACGTGTATCTGTTATCATACGCAGTAGCCCCCCGATTTTATGAGGCGCCCCAGTTGCCGAGAAAAATTTCGTACAATCACTACTTTTGTAAAATCGAAACTAACCAATTTTGTCCTAAAAAATTTCCACAAATTTGGTTTGAATGGCATTTATTTTCATGAAGTCACTGCTTAATCGTCTCTAGTGTGAGTACAGCATGGTTTTGAAATGAAATGTAAATTAAATTCAATATGCAGACATATTATTACCAAAATTATAACCCAGAAACGTATACCATCTAAGTCGTCTGTGTACGTGACCTCCCCTTGTCACCAGAAATGTTTATACATCAAGTTGCACGTAAGTTAAACCAAACACGAAGCCTATTTTCAGTAACTTTCTTGCTGAAAAATTAGGGGATTTGTTTTAGAAATATTAATTAACTTCGATATACATACAACTTCTGAATAACTGATACCTATCCTAAAAGGACATATACGATACGGTTTTGTCGTCTTATAATAATGTGTAGGCACAGAGCCCAAGTGCTGGATAATTCATGACAAGCCCACGTGGAGGAACTGTTGTTATCGGAATCTGCGTTCTTTAGAGTGAGCATGTTTCTTGTTTCTGAGGCAATATTGTGTTGTATAATAGGTTGTATTGTGTTATATAATAGGTTGTATTGTGTTGTATAATGTGTTGCTGAAGTGCAGCAGAAATTTAAATTGTTACCACTATGTAAAAATTAAAAGTAAATATATTACTGTCTTTGATACGCTTCTCATCACTCAGTTTAAGGAACTTGTGCTCATTATTGTAACCATTTCACGAATATCAACCAAGTTATTCGTCAATAAACAACCAATACACGAAGTATGTCAAGGATATATTCAACCCTAACAGTCAGAGGAACATGAAATGACACGCCAGAAGGATAACGGTAGGTGTACGGTGATTGATGATAATGGATTGGAGCGGAGATATTTGGGTGGCTGTAAACATCGAGGTCTTGACAGATGAGGATGAAGTGAGGTGAGTATGAAGCAGCGACGGAATGCAAGGATGTGGGGAACGGGAGATACTAGAGAAAGCCCCTCCTACCAGCGGCATCGTCCGGCACGATTCCCACGTGTGAAAGTCCGGGAGTGACCTCGCCGAGAATCGAACCCGGTTCGCCTAGATGCGAGGCGAGCAGACTGACCGTTACACCCCCTGGATCTCTGGTGGTATTGGTTGGAAACTTGCTAGTTACACGTCTCTTCGACACAAGCTAGGGCACACTGTGACTTCTCAGACATCTCGCACGACCACTGAAGGAGCTGACACCAGAGAGCATACAAGTAGTGCGGTAACTCAACAGTAACGAGAGAACCTAATCATATTCATTTGTTTGCCGAAGCAAGCCAAAGTAGATTATACGGTACTATACTAACGTTAGAGCACAGAGTAAACTACAAATTATCCCTTTATTATGTTGGTGGCAATGTGGATATCCTCGCCAGCTGTTATTTCTTTTTTATATTACGACTAGCGTGTGTTTCGGGGTAATATTATTGATGCGTTGTTTATTCACAGTTGTTTCATAACATAAATAAATTCGAGCGAATATAAACTGTAACCATAAAGGCGAAACACTACTTTACAGCCAGTTTTATACGCATATTCACGCAAATATGAGTGACACGAATAACCAGACAAACAAAAATGAAAATATGCAACTCAAATGTATGTTTATACAATACCTAGAAAGATAAACTACATCATAAGGAGCCATGGAAGTTGTTCGTCATATGTCAATAGCCAAGATTTCCATAAAAGCACTTATTTTACATGTTTTTAAACTTAGGATTAGCACTAGAAAATCTCATAATTTCACAGAAAAATATTTTACAAATTTTTTTAACATTAAGGCTTACACAAAACTTACATAAAACTACATACACACTGATATTTTATATTGTTTATAAAGAAATATCGATTAATGTAAATTCTAGAAGTACTGCACCATTAAACATGAAGCATACACATTTTTTAAACAAATCATATTTTTTTAAATAATACTCAAATTTGTCGTTACATATTAATTTAACATCAAANGGGGGGGGGGGGCGGTCATATGCCCTCCTTCTCGATCCACTTGTTCCTCCGCTTTCCGTGTAATGTTTTTAAAATGCCGAAGTTGTAAGATAGTAGAACCTAGACTTCGGGTATATTCGGCAAGGATTGTTATACCTTCTGGAGTAGCGAGGGCGTGCACACAGCGAGTTCTCACCTCTCTGTCCGTCGTCTCCTATCTCGCCCTTGATGCCGGGAGGTCCCGGCATGCCCTGTGGGCCCGGGGCCCCGGGTGGTCCAGCCACTCCCGTGGGACCGTCCTCGCCCTTGGGGCCCTGCCGGCCGATCTCCCCGGGGGGCCCTCTCTCTCCTGCAGGTCCCACGGTCCCTGGCTCCCCTCGCAGGCCCTGAGGCCCTTGTGGACCTGGGGTGCCCTGCAACACCGCACTGCATTCTGCGGCCAGGCTCGCCAGCACAGCACATCGAACTTCACTCAACCGTAACTTGCTTATGGCAACTCGACAGTAACTTACTTATGGTCATATACTTGCGGGAAAATCGGTAAACGTTGAAAAATGTACGACAATAAATATTTATGAGCAGTGAATCGTGCATATTACTTTATTCTACATATTACAAATATAAACTATTGTGACAACCATTTCTGACATAACTTAAACAAATTTTTAAGAAGTGGATATTATACGATGTTATTTAATCACTGTAGTTGGCTAATCAGTCCTTGTATTTATAATTTATATGTTCACCGATTAAATTATTGATAGTGTGAACATTGTAGTTTTTTATTTAAATCTTTTACCAATAGAAAACCTAATTTGTAATTACTTTGATTTCAATATACATTGAGTTGTTTTCACGTTATGTTTCTGAAAATGAACGTAATTTTGCAAACATCAAATATTTATACAGCACGGGTGCAAAACCTTGAGTGAGTCTCACTTCATGCCATATAGACGAAAGAGCAGACTTAGTTACGAGGTTGAGAGTAAGCAAGAGACGTGGTGACGTACTGTCTCTCCCTGAGCGCCCTTGAAGCCCTTCTCGCCTGGGGGTCCGGGGTCCCCCTTGTCTCCGTCCTCTCCGGGGGGCCCCATAGGGCCTGGTGGACCGGGCAGTCCCCTCTGTCCTGGCAGGCCGTCCCTCCCGGTGGGCCCTGGTATGCCGCCCTCGCCCTGCGCAGGCACATCACTGTCACACACACACACACACACTGCAGGGGCGGGGCCTCAGTGATACTGGCCACTATGTGGTGAGCCNNNGGCAGAGGGCGTTACTGGGGCATATATCCCCATCCCCCTCGAAATTAAAATAAAATATTTGAAAATAAAATTTAAAACAAATTACAACTTACATTTTTTTTTAAATAAAAGAGACGTGTGGCCCCCCTTGAACCTGAAGAATGTTTGTAGCATTTTGTAGTCCCAGCTCTGTTATTAACTCATTGATTGTAGAACATTTTTGAACTTAACATAAGTAAACGGTTATCTTTAATTTTTCGCAGATCACAAATTTGCAAAATCCCTCTTGAACACAAAGGAGGTTTATAGCATTTTGTATTCCCGTCTCTGCATATTATCCCACTAGTTGTAGATAACTTTTTGAAGTAATAATTTTTATATTATAGTTTACATTTTTTTTTTTCGAAAATAGAAATTTGTTATCTTCTCCTCCCCCCCCCCAATTTCCGAAGTAAATTCCTGGCTACTCCCCTGAACTGATGTACCACACACAACTTGAATATTCTGATGGACTTTCATGTCATTATAACTTTTATCTAGTAATATACCTTTAAAAGTACAATGTCACATGGACCACACGAAAGGACACCAAAGGTTAAATACGTAAAGTATCAAGCAAACAGGAAAATATACAGACCGCAGGAGATGTATTTCGATCTATTTTTGATTGGGGGTAGTAATAACTAATGGATAGCAGTTGACTTCAGGCAGTGAAAAAAGTGAAAACAGAAGAAACTAAAGTCACTATGGAATTAAGGGAAGATACATTTGTTATAAAAAGATGATGAATTCTGTTAATATCTAATTGATAACATATTATAAATGTTGCTCATTAAGATTTTCAATTTTAGTGACTAATATGGGCAATGCTCCCAAACGTATTTGTATATTATGTGTTAACAGATAATGTTTTGGTATAACCCAGAGTGGAATGCATTGCACAATGCATGCATACGCATACTTAATCTAAGTAACTTCAACATCTTTATTGAACAGTAGCAGCAAGTAGTCTCAGTAGTGACTCACCCTCTGTCCCTTAGCTCCTGAAGGACCTGGAGGTCCTTGCGGTCCTTTCCTTCCTTCAGGACCTGGGGGTCCTTCCTTGCCCGACTCTCCTTGCTGTCCTTTATCACCAGAGGCTCCTGGAGGACCAAGAGGACCCATCTCGCCTTTCAGGCCGGGCATTCCCTGCAATCAATCATAGGTTTACTATTGTGACCATAACCCTCTTAAACATGCAGATATGTGACTACATATCTGTTGACTGTTTTTTACACGACACTGTTAGTATTTTAGTTTCTTATTACTCCATCCGCGAATAAAGTCAAATAGAACTGTTTATGGAAAATTATACCACAACATCTTGAAGTATTATAACTGTACTGGGTTGTAATTTCTTTACATGTGTAAAAGTCGTGCAATTATTACCAATTTAATGGCTTTCATCAACACACACTTGTGCTTCTACATCAACAAGTGATTTGAAAAACATCTAGCAGTTATTGCCTTTCATCAACTCGACTTGCTCCAGTCATGATTACCAAGAAAAAATATACTAGCCTACAATAGCATTTTAAATAGCACATTTTGCATTATCTATCTGTACATAAACATATAATAAATCTGGAATGGCTGCCAAAAGTGTTTTCGTTAAGGTACTATAATTTCGTACAAAATACTATAATTTTCACAGACGTGTACCATGTTTTCAACTTCCTAAATTCACATTCCTGCTCCCATAAGAAACCTCATGTTGTTTGTAACGTGAGTATAACGAGCCCGTAGTGTGGTTGGGCGTCCACCAGAACCAGGCGCGGGAAACAAGTGCGGCAAGCAGCAAGTAAAGCAAGGAGAGAGCGGAGGCACTCGCCTAGACTCACCGGCAGTCCCGGCATCCCCCTCTCCCCCGGGAAGCCAGGCAGTCCTGGTCCTCCTGTGGGTCCCGGCTTCCCCGCCGGGCCCATAGGTCCTGGCTGGCCCTCCTTGCCGGCGTCCCCGGGCTGTCCCGACTCCCCTGGCAGGCCCGGGTGTCCTGGCGAGCCGGGCTCGCCCACAGGACCGGGCTCTCCCGTGGGACCGGGAGGCCCCACCACGCCCGGGGCTCCCGCGGGGCCAAGAGGCCCTGGTTCTCCCTGCAACCTCACGCTGTCTTAGTCACTCTGCCTTCACACACTGTTCGCTTCTCTCTACAACTCTGCAATGCTAGTCATAGATATCCTCGTTTAACTCTATTAACGGCATTTAATGCCCAAAAACTAATTATTTTATAATTTTACTAAACTTTGTTTAGCTTGTACGCATTGTATGATATGACATCTACCTAGAATAAAAAAAAATTACATTTTTCGTTTTTAAAATAATTTTATGTCAATTAAATGCTATAATAATAAATATTAACTAAGATGTAAAATGAAAAAAAAACAATGTTAAATAATAGCTTATGCATAAAAAATGTTGAAATATGCAAAACAATTCTTTATATTTAACATCAATTACTTAAAAAAATATTTAGTTTACTTTTTTTTTTATTGATACGGTCCAAGGTTAATTTTTATGTATCTTTTTAAAAATAAAATTTTTGAAAACTTTGTTATTTTTAAACAAAATTTGAATGAGCTCAACAGTAATGTTTATATTTATGTTTAAATAAGAATTTTAAAAGTTTTCTCTTTTCTTAACTAAAATATAAATTTTTCGCAAACAATTTTTATGGTTTGGTTTAATATAAAAATTTGAATTTCCCTTTATTTTATGAAGCCTAAGGTTGTTATTAAATATTCTTCCTTGTATAAAGTAGAGTTTAGATTTTTTCCTAATTTTTTAAAAAATAAATTTTAAACTTTTTTGTCACTTTTTATTTTCTAATCTTCTATTACAAAATGTTAAGTTTAATTTGTAAGTTATCTCCAATCTTCACACATTCACATGATATAAAATAGGAAATGATTATTATTTAAAAAACTACTAGAAGAAACGACGCTAACGTTAATCGGTTATCATGCTTCAGAGTAAACAAGTGCTCATACAATGTTCACTGCGGCGTGCTCGTCTGTACTGCGAGATAGTCCTTACCGGCGGGCCTCTCTCTCCAGGAGGTCCTTGGACGCCGTCCTTGCCGTTAGCTCCCAGAGGACCCTGAGGTCCTGCGAAACCCCTGGGCCCTTCAGGTCCTTGAGGACCACTGTCTCCCTGAGGTCCTGGAGGACCTGGTTGCCCGGTGTCTCCCTGAAACACAACTGGTCTTCTGTGTATCGTTCATTAAACTATGACACGACACTATTCCGTTGCTTAATGGTAGAACATTATATACGGCTTGTTCATTTTCATAATTATTTTATTCCATATGAATCAGATACAGAGGGCAGAGGATATAAATTAACTACTAATATATCAATTGAAGTTCACAAGATTTCGGAAGCACACAGAGATACTGAGAAAGGGAAATCATATATGATTTTTTTCCCTTACACGCGTGAAGAAATATTTTGACAGAGTGATGAATTTATATTGTATAATGTCTTGCGCCACAATAACATGTAAAAATGTATGGCGGAAGAAATAGCTCGGCAGAAATACATCACTCTGGTAAAATATTTGTTCACAAAGGCAGTAAGCCAATTATGTATGATTTCCATTTCTTAATTTTTTTTATTGGCTTCCATAAAACTGTAGAGTGTAACGAACCTCTAAAGCGTTAATTTATGTCACACAAACTCTTAAACGGTCTACTGAAAATGTAAGTAAAGTATGTTGTAAGTTTGCTTGTAAAGATTGCGGAGGGAGAAGGGTTTTTTCTTTGAAATGACTGATGACTCACCTTAGGTCCCGTAACTCCTTCCAGGCCCCTTCGTCCTCGCGACCCTCTGAAGCCCTGCAACGCGAGACAACCACAGGCACTTGCATTACACACCAGACAAGACAGGCCGACTTACCAAGGTCTGCGTTGGGAAAGATCGAGACAGATAACAAAGATTCAGGAAGTTAAAAACGTATAGGTCTTTCCCCACTCTTTAGAAACGCAAAAAGTCCTTAAATATTTTTGAGGTCTTTTTTGCAGAAATGAAGAAGATTGTTGTTTTACAAGAACACCCTTAATTAAGCATATTGAAACATCACTCTTTGCCGTAGTAAACAACAATCTCGACAGTGCTGCTTGAATAAGGATTCTGTTTTTTTTTTTTACATTTACGAAACTAAAATAAAACATTTATAATGGTCGTGAGGAAAATATTTAAAAACAGCTAGATATATAAATATTATTATATTTAGTTACTGGAATAATTTTATATACTTTATATCAGACATGTGCCCAGGAATGTTGTACGGGGAGGTCATGGAGGCTTATAGAAAGGGGGGGGGGGAGCACATTTCCCTCCACAACAGAGAAAAAAAATGCCACTATGTAAATTATATGAGAAAAAAATATAGCTGCAAATATATTGTGCTATACATTACACACATCTCTACGAGTTTTTCCTGTGTCAAAATGAACCTATTTACTATCGCAGTAAATACGTAAATGTCAAACTTGTTTCGTTCAAAACTAATGTTTGCCATTTTCAGAATGAAACTCTAGCTATTACCATGGATGTAAGCTTTTATTCGTACGACGTAATCTTCAGTGTACTACCTACGTGGCCACTCCTAAGAGATATTAGCTTGCACATTAAAACACTACATGGAACCATGCAAAGTAAAAACAAAAGTTACCAATTAAAATTTTTAGATTACAGTTGTAATATTAGAACTAAAGAAAGCAGCTGTAAGGTCAGCCACCTTAGCTAGCAATTTATGAGAAATCCTAGAGTAGTTCTCTCACAAGTTTGTGTCTCACGTATTTTATTTTTGATTTTTACTTTTCCTTACTCGTACTCAAAAAGTATGTTTTTACCTGTGGAAGGTGTACAGAACCCCCTGAACTCCTTTCCTAGGGTACGTGCCTGCTTTATATAAATGGGAATGGCATAAACATATTTTGAGTGCATAAATATATCATGTGCTGTTCACGGTAAACTGAGCTTTTTTGAAATCCCTCATTAATATCTATTCGTCTTCACATTGTGTATTCTTCCACCATTTGTAAAATCATTATTGCCATGGACCTGATCACTCATTCATGCGTCGGTCAAGAGAAACCATGAAATTATTAAATAAGTAAATATTTCGTATAGTTGCTAATTCTTTCATTTATATGCGCAAAAAAAAAAAAAAACCAGAAAGCAAAAATAAATAATTTCAGTATTCTTAAATGTGTAATTTGCAGTTTTAATTCAACGTCAAAACATGGAACTACTTTCTTTCAGTCGTTAACAACTTTACTGGGAGCATGCCAGTCAGTGTGCTGTGATAAAACACATGCAGGTGGGGGCGGTGACATTTTTGAAAGGTTGATTTAAAAAGTGCTAATTTTTCAGTGAACAGCTTATATAGTCCACTCTCGGTTACTTCAAACTTTTCTGAAGCCCTTCTAAATTTCTGCTTCCAGGATATTCCTCCGACTCATGCAACCAAAGGTTAACAGAGTCTATAAAAATACACAAAACAACGCACCGCATTCGTGCGCACGCAGTGTAATAATATTTTGCATAAGATCTATTTCTTACTAGGCATTATTAACACACCTATTTTCTCCCCATTTTTTTTAACATTAACATGAAACGAAACATTATAATTAATATATGAAATATAAGAAACAGTTCGATGAAGCCAAACATATAGAATTTAACACGAATATAAAATGCTTGTGAGACATTGCATATTTAGGTGATTCTTCAAAGGTTTGATTCAAAAAGTTGTGAAGAAACCGCGAATATACTATAGCTGTCTTGATTTAATCTCGGAGTAGCTAAATGTGTCGGACATTAGCGAATTAATAAGAAGGTAGATGAGGTGCAGTGTTCAGACGAGGGAAGATGGAGAGGAGGGCATGATGCAGACAGGAGAGGGGAGGGATGTGTAAAGCGGCCGTAGAGCCACAGACAGACGGGCAGATTAGTACAAGCTGCTCCTTCCTGCAGGAGGTGACGAGTGGCGGGGTCACTCACCCGAGGTCCTGGCTCTCCCCTCTCTCCTTGCTGTCCAGTACTGCCCTGCACAATAAACACACAGCTGTCAGCAACAGCAACACACAGTTGTCAGCAACACACAGTTGTCAGCAACAGCAACACACAGTTCACACAGTTGCCAGCAACACACAGTAATCAGCAACAGAAACACATATATGTCATGAACAGCAACACACAGTTGTCATCAACAGCAACACACAGTTCACACAGTTGCCAGCAACACACAGTAATCAGCAACAGAAACACATATATGTCATGAACAGCAACACACAGTTGTCAGAAACACACAGTTGTCAGCAACACACAGTAATCAGCAACAGCAACACACAGTTCACACAGTTGCCAGCAACACACAGTAATCAGCAACAGAAACACATATATGTCATGAACAGCAACACACAGTTGTCAGCAACACACAGTTGTCAGCAACAGCATCACACAGTTCACACAGTTGCCAGCAACACACAGTAATCAGCAACAGAAACACATATATGTCATGAACAGCAACACACAGTTGTCATCAACAGCAACACACAGTTCACACAGTTGCCAGCAACACACAGAACAGCACAACACGCACTACCATGGCCATGAGTGTCGTTACAGAAGGACTAGCTTTTGTCCGCGACTTCGTCTGCGTGGAATTCGTGTTTTCCTTACAACATCATTGTAAATAGTAAGGAGGTGGGTGATTTGGGGTGAATAGATGGTGTGGTTGGAAGCAGGTATGGTGGTGATTAGGAACATTGTCTGGAAAGGGTGATGAATGGCTGATATAGTAAAGGACTGGTTGGGAATGTGTGTTTGATGGTGATTAGGAGCGATGTAGGAAGTGGTTGGAAGCTCGTGTGTTTGTGGAGGTGTTTGGGTGTTTGGAGAGTGGGCAAGTTGTTGGGAAGGTGTGTTGGGTGGTTATTAGGACCGATGTGAAAAGTGGCTGCGAGCTTGTGTGTTTTCGGAGGTGTTTGGGAGCATCAGGGATCATTGGGAATCTGAGCATAGAAGGTGATGAATTGAAGCGAGCATAGGGGTTCACTAGGAATGTCTGTGTGTGTGGATGGTTGGTATAATTGTGTGGAGTGGTGTTGAACGACAAAGAGCTGAAGAGGCTTGTTTTGAGTATTTGAGTTGAGGGGATGATGTTGCGAGCAAATGTAAGGGTTTGGTTGGAATTCGTTTGTGTGGGGAGGGTAAATTTAAGTTAGTGATTGAGTTTGGGTGGGGAGGGGGGGTATGGAAGCAAGTGGAGGGGATGGCTAGGAACTTGTGTGTGTGGGTGACTGGGAACTTTGTGTGGAGTGGTAAGGAATGGCAGAGAGTTTAAGGAGATGGTTGTGAATATGTGACTGTATGGAATGGTGATCGGGAGCAAGCGCAAGGGGATGGCTGGTAAGTTGAGAGGAAGGTTGTCGCAAAGGAGAGAGTGCAGCCTCACCCTGTCGCCCTTGTCGCCGGTGGGGCCAGGCCTGCCCTCGGAACCCTTCTCGCCCTTCTCTCCAGAAGGTCCCGGGTAGCCGGCGAAGCCAGGCATGCCTGTCTTGCCCTTGTCGCCGGGCAGGCCGGGGGGCCCCGCTTCCCCCCTCGGGCCTTCGAAGCCCTGCAACAGCACACAACAGAGATCCTCAGACTCGCTGCTCCTTGTTCTGTGCCATGCACTTGCTTACCTGCTTCATTCCTCTCTTCCCTCGCGCCATTTGCCACCTTTCACACTGCCACAAACTTATTAACAGTGCTGTAAATTGCAGCTAAAGTACTTATGATCATTTTAGCTACCTGATCATGTCTTGTAAAACTTACAGTCAAACAGGAAAAAAAATTCGTTTGTTGATTTCACGGACTTAACGATGTGGTTACCAACGGTTTTCTAAGGAATTATGCATAGTATCTAGGAAAAGGACTCTTGGTTATATGGACGAAGGTTTGACAAAACATTCTCAAAAATATGCATGAAGAAATTCTCTCACAGATGGGAGGTATCATTCGCTCGAGACTATATCCCGTAGTCTCAAACAGTTGCTGCTAGTAACATGAAGCACACACTCATTTTGATTTGTCCCGGTACATGACACCATTATACCGAATGCAGCAAATTTGCCAACTAAAAATTTGTTTGTTCTAATTTCTGAAAAATATACTACTTATCTATGACTAAAAGTGTTAAAATACATAATGAATTTGTGCAAATGTTAATTTATTTCGCTGAAGAAGCAGATAAGACTGTAAAATTTTCTACAAGCACGGAGGAAACTGTTTTCTTGAAATATAAAGTCACAAAGTTATAAAATTGCATACTCTTGAAATCAAGCCAACACACTCTTCTTAATTAACTTTTGAATCTGGCCCTGCACCTCGTGAATTCTCGCGATACACAGACAACACAACTATTATACAAAAAATTAATATCCATGTAAAATTTACAGATCTTTTAAATTTTGCTATACAATATTAGTCATGGCCAGATACATGCATTTTCAAAATTGTAATCAAACCAGCCATGCAGCAAATTGCATGTGTTTACGAGAAAGTTCTTTGGAATGTTTACATGAGAATTTCAAGATGTTAATTTCTCAATCTTGACCAGAATTCAGAACTAGAATACAGTAAATCTTTTGACCACAGTTTAGGGGCTTTACTGTTGAGCCCCAGGCCCACCATCTCAGAGCTCGTGTCCTGCAGTGATACAGACCAGAAGGAAGGAAGACAGGCGGAGTGACTCACCTTGGGCCCTTCTGGTCCCTCGAGGCCGACGGCGCCGCTGGGTCCAGCAGGTCCTCTCTCGCCCTTCACCCCCAGGTCGCCCTTCTCGCCGTCGGCGCCGCGGTCACCCTTGTCGCCCTTGTCGCCGGCGGCGCCCCGCTTACCCTCGTCGCCCTTGACGCCCCGCGAGCCGGGGAACCCCTGGGCTCCCTGTGGCCCAGGAGGGCCCGTGTCGCCCTTGGAGCCGGGCAGGCCCTGGTTGCCGGGGTGTCCCGGCGCTCCGTCTGCCCCGGGCAGTCCCGGCATGCCTGGCTTGCCTTGCGGGCCCTGCGACATGCATGCCCACCACTCCAGCTCGTCACTATGGACCTCGTCATGTCGCGTTATAACTCAGCACCAAGGTGGGCTGCATACACATTCGTGATACTTGCATGTTTGTCATTGGCTCATCTACCATGCCCTGCACGACTCACAACAAGTAGTAAACACTTTGCACTGTAGTAGCTTCTACCTGTGTGGCTTGGTGAAACAGGAGAATGAGTTCTGCTAGTAGCAGCAAGTGACTTCTGCTCGAGTAGGTGGAGGATTGTCGAGTCTAGTTTGTAACACCATGTGGCAGGGTCTCTACTCAACAAGCTACACTTCCAGACGCTTCTTTATGGCAGGAGAGCCACCTGACTACCAAGAACGTCACTGTTTTGCAAACCACCCTGCACAACAGAAACTGAATAAGATAGAGCAAAGGTCACACACTGAACTCGCATTTGAGAGGATCCGGGTTCAATTCCCAGCCCTCCCATCTTGGTTTCTGTTATGATTTTACGAAACCACCCCACGTAAATGCTGTGATCGTACCTTAATGCAGGGCATGGCCGATTCTCTGCCCGTTCCTCTTTTTCCGAGTCACTAATTACCTCATTCACGACCACACTGTAGAAGAAATATAAAGATATGCCTATTAATCTGAAGAAAATAATGGCTGAGAATAGTACATCCAGTTTTCTTGCGTTTTTTCTGAGTTGTCAGAACTAACAAATTTTTTCCATTTCATTTGTAATGCAGGAACTGGTGTACTAGAGAATTATTAAATTAAGTTGCTAAGAATTTTAATTGTTTAACTTACTGAGAAAAGTCAATATTTATTTAATTTCCCTGAATAATATATTGTCTGAATTAAAAATAATTCCTTGGAACGGCTGTTTTGAACGAAACTAGTCCAAATTTAAGTTTCAATGATTATTAAGAATATAGACCTAAGCACGCAAGACTCCTACCAAAGTCAACCTAGGCGAAGAAGACATATAAAACTCTCATGTTATAATGCTGTTTCTTGTAAACTGCCTTCAAACATTTCTTCAAGTTAATTTCATTTGTCATAAATTAATTTCAAATTATTTTGCTGAATGTTGTATTTTTAAAGAAAAAACAGCAACATTTCTTAAATATTATTTCTTTCAGTGATAATTAATTAAAAATGTACATTTTAAGGCATATTTCTGCATAATAATGTAGAGAAAATTAGAAAGTTTTCCCAATACTACAATTTTACCTGAACACCAGATGTTTTGAATTTTCTAGAAATCCACATACTTAAATTTTGTGTAATTGAAAATGGCATGACGTAAGAAATAATGAGCCTTCTTGGCATGCATTGAAAAGTAAGTTATTTAAAATACTCATTGTAGAAAAAACAAATATACAAAAAAAAAAAACTGATGCTGTTAACCTCTTCTCAAGAGATCTGAGTGATGGAAGTATTGTGAAGGATTATCTTTAAATTAGTTATTTAGAAGAATATCTGTTTTTTCCCCATAAAATGAAAACATCATCCACTACTAAATCGAACACTTTGAAACGAGAAATCAGAAGTGTCACATTTTCAATACTACCATCGGGACATTAAAATACGAGGGTGGAGTATGGTTCTCAGGGCAGATCAATAGGCGAAGTTACCTTGATAATAGTTTCTTGCCAAGGAGAATTTAAGTTTTACATATGTGCACATACACACGGTTCATAATGCAGTATGTTCTGACAGTATGGCCCAGCTTCTCTAGATGAACAGTCTAATGGTGACACACCTTCCAACATCGTCCCATGGGGACATTCCCTCTGTGATTCGGCTCTTGTGGGCTTGGAATACGTCTCTTATGATATCCACAAGCAAGTGGTACAAGTTGACAGAGCGAGAAATAAGCGTGCAACATACACTGAAGAGCCAAAAAAACTGGCACAACTGCCTAATATCGTGTAGCCACCCCCACCCCCCCCCCCCAGCTCGAAGAAGTGCCGCAANGACGACGTGGCATGGACTCGACTAATGTCTGAAGGTATGCAGGAGGCAGTTCATACCATGAATCCTGCAGGGCAGTCCACAAATCCAATCTGCGCCAATTTGAGAAAGGGTTGCACGTCTGTCACGTTTAATGATTCTCGTCAGTCGTCGTTTGTCCCGTTCGTTCACGATCTTTATCCGGCCGCAGCGATGTCAAAGATGTGATGTTTTACAGGATTCCCGATATTCACGGTACACTCGCGAAATGGTCGTACGCGAAAATCCAAATGTTATCGCTACCTCGGAGATGCTATGTCCCATATCTCGTGCGCCGACTATAACACCACGTTCAAACTCACTTAAATCTTGATAACCTGCCATTGTAGCAGTAACCGATCTATCTGCCGACCACATCGCGTTACTCTGATTGGTTCCATACCTCTGTTATTTGCATACGCACGCCTATACCAGTTTTTTTTTTTTTGGCTTTTCAGTGCATGAGACAATGATACAGAAAGTCGCCGGTGGAAGAACGGCTGATGGTGATGAGTACAGCAGCAGCAGACCATCCACAGCAGTCGCTGCTGTCAGTACAACCAGGACCGAAGAACTAATTCAGAGGATCGATGACGGACAACACGAAACATTGCTAGTCTCATACACGCTTCACATGGCATTACTCACCACATTATTCATGACGAGTTTCACAATCGCACAATCTGCGCATATAGGTACCAAACTGTTTAACACATCACCACAGATATAATATTTATCTTCAACTTCGTCGACACATCTGCAATGCTTTATTGAAGAAGGAAACGCTTACCTGGAAACCATCATAACTGATGACGAAACGTGAGTTCGCCATTTTACATCTGAAACGAAATGGTCTTCAACGGAATGGAAGCACGCGGTATGACCACAAAGAGAAAGAACGTAAAGGTGAGAGTAGTGCCCTGGACCAGCAAGGTCATGCCCATCGTGGTCAGGGAGGCGCAGTGTCTGTTTCATCTCAAGTTCCTGCAGAGTGGGGAAACAATAACAGCCGGCAGGTCCTGCGCAGGATCATCACTATTAACGGAGGCAATCCGCTGGAAGAACCCAGGACATCTTCAAGATAGTGCAATCTCTCACACTGTGCAGGCAACTCAGGAGTTTCTGCAGTCCTTTCACTGGAACGTTATGGAGCTTGATCTTTACGGCCTGGATCATATCCCCAAACGAATTTCATTTGTTTGAATCATTTATGTGGTGGGAGATTTAGGGATGATGAAAGTATTCCAGGTGCTGCCGATATTGGTTGAAACAACAGAATCCCGATCTATACAGAGGGGAAAATTTCAATCTTGAGCCACAATGGGATTGGTGAATAAATAGTTTAGGAGATTATATAAGTAAGAAAATTCTGCAATTCAGCACTGTAAATGTCATTTGTGTATAGATTAAATGAAAAATTCGTTGCACAGAAAGGAACTTTGCTTATCGATCCATCCTCGTATTTGTATCGCAACACAGAGTTCAATTTTCTTACAAATATTTTGTATTATATATTTTAAAATTAGGTACCCATTAGTAAACAGTTGTATATGCTGTATTGTACATGGCGGTGTTAGGAAATTTTAATTTTTGACATATTTTTATAATACTCTCAGCTGTTGATTTAAATGAAGTCACATAAACTCCTATAAAAAGCGGTCTGATAATTACTAATAGCATTGGATACAGCCTGAGTTTTCTAAATATACAATATACACCATGAATCAACTAACGATCACCTGGTAAAATGCATTTAAACCCCTAAATAAAAATAGCTTTATTACTAGTTACTGCAAAAAAATATTGGCACTCTATTTAGACACTTACAGTGAAAATTCTGCAGGCATTACAAAATCCATCATTAGCATGGGAATTAATGGCAAAAATAGAACAAAAAATAGAGCAACCGTGTAATCGAAGTTTCATTTATTAAAAACCTTTCCAACTACCCAAGTTAAACTTTTTATTAAGGACAAGCCCATTTGTATTTTAAAGACGAAATAAATGGGCGGGTGTCATTGGCAGCGCCTGTAATTCAGCAAAGAGGATGATAGTTTTAACAGAATTCAGAGGTGCCACTTAACTTCACAGTTTGCTGAACACCAAATCCTGACCATGCTTTACTTCCAACAAGTTATACAATTCTCCCTGGGCAGTGTAACTTGCATATGGCTTCAGTGAAGGAAGTGTAATGATGTGCATTGCTCTCACTTGAATGTGGTTGTCCCGGTACATAGCGCGAGGAACTTACCGCCAACCCTGGAGGCCCGAGGTGTCCTTGTGGGCCAGGCGGACCCACAGGGCCCATGGGACCGCCCTGCCCAGGAGGGCCCGGCTGGCCTAGGGAGCCGGTGTTGCCCTTGGGACCCACAGGACCCTCGCTGCCCGGGATACCTGGGGGGCCTGGCAGGCCGGGGAAGCCCCTGGGCCCGGGGAACCCTCGTGGGCCCTGCAACACAATCACACCAGCGTCACACCACGCACTTCACGAACATCATTATAGACTGTTCACGATCAACTGAGCGCCCTAGAAACCCCTGCTTAAGATATATTTGTATGCCGATAGTATATACTTCCGCCATATATATGTAAACTGAACATTGCAACGGGCCTGGCCACTTTATTCATGCATCGGTCAAGCGAAACTATCAAATTATTAGCAAAGTAAATATTTAGAAAATTTGCCAATGCCTACACTTATAAGCATTAAAAAACAGAAAGCAAAAGAAATAATTCCAGTATTCAAAATTGCAACTTTGCAACAAGGGACTACTTTCCTATCGCCATTACCAACTTAACTGGGCGCATGCCAGTCAGTGGGACCGTATTAATATATATGCAGGTAGTGGTATTGACATTTTTCAAAGTTTGGTTTAAAAAGTGCTTACTTTGTCGTGAACATCTATTAGTCATATTTGTTATACTGTACCTTCGATCCTCCAGTACAAAACTATGACACCGAGGCCGTAGTTTCAAAATTGTTTTATTATGGCCGAACAGGGTCATAGTGTAACGTCAGTTTGACTACGCACGTCTTGTTACTTCGCACATAGTTCCCTGCTGATATGTGTAGACAAACACGAAACTGTGTGGTGTCACTGAGATGTTGAGGACTCACCAGCTCTCCCGGTAGTCCTGGCAGTCCTGAAGGACCCTCGTCTCCTTGTATGCCGTCATGTCCTGAGAGACCCTGCTGTCCTTGGTTCCCCGTCAGGCCCCTGTCCCCCTTCTCCCCTGGCAGTCCTGTCAACACCACAAACACAACAATATTTATGTGTATGGGATTCATCTGAGAATGGTAACTGCAGCAGGTCTCCTTTTATCTCCCGACAACGGAAGTAAACTTTGGGAAACCCGCCGACCAGATGCATCGTCCTGTAGCATTTCCATGTGCGATTGGAAAGTGTATACTCTCAATATATACAATGACGGTAAACAAGTCTGAAACATACCTAATATTGTTTAAGTATTTTGAAAAGTGAATGGAAAAGTTATATCGAATGTTGTAAAATGTCTCTATTGGTCAATATGAGCTGAAATTAATAATACTAAGTATAATTAATATTTTTTTGAAGCACCATTCTAGACTAAAACACTGTAGTATAACTAATTTAGCTAAAAATTTGAAACAAGACTGACTGCTATACTTTCATATTCACATTATTTTAGTACATAATATTGCCACAAGAAATGTATTTCTTGTGTATAATTAATTTGCATGGCAAATTATTATAAAAATATTTTTATACACTAGTGACTCTGAAGATATCCCTTGTAAAACAAAGCATGGTCATCTCAGTGCTATCGCTCTAAACAGACGGAAAGCAAAATAATGCAAAAGAGAAGATACTGGGCAGATATGCGCAGGGCAAACTTTTCACTGAAACCTATGTGAGGTTGGATACACTACGATGATTTTGTATGTCCAGAAGTTCAAATATGAATAAACTGTGTAGGATTTATGAAATTTACATGCGCTGAATGGTGGCAGAAAGCTACAGATGGTGATAGAGTGAATAAAGTAATAGTTATATGAGATATTCGAAAAAAAAAAAAAGTGAAAACTGCCATATGAGTTGCGATTGTATTATAAATAGTTCACCCGTTGCAGATATTTGTACGGACATTTCCATTCAAATGTTCCTGCTTAGTACACAAATGTTTATACAACTTTCTGAAAATGCGCAAAGATAAAATCACCGACATTGCAGATTTGAAAAATATTTTCTTTGATCTTACGAGGTCCGTTAATGCCTGTAGTAGAATAGAGGCAGCTGCATTGCACCTGATACGTTTATAAATACAGTAAACAGCTTAAAAAATAGTACTCACATTATAGCATGCTTCTGTTAAAAAATATGTTTCAGTCTTCAAAGAATATATTCTGCCATGGGTCCTCTGTCACAAAATACCACGTGTGTATTATGTTGCCAGTGAAGCAAGCCATCTTTCTGAAATTTGCTGGCATGTTAGTTGACAACGAGAGTGAAGTAGGCCGGCTGGGCGGACAAAGGTATGGCTCAGCACGAGGCCCAGGTGAGGGGGGAGGACTCACCTGGCAGTCCCTGGACGCCCTGCTCGCCCTTGGTGCCGGGAGGGCCTGTGATGCCCCTCTCTCCATCCCTGCCGGGCCTACCGCGTCTGCCCTCCCGGCCGGACAGCCCCATGGGACCCCGGAGCCCACGTGGACCCTGCAACATACATCACAGGTGCTCATGTGCTGAGACACTGCCAGCATGGGCTAGCTCCAGCTGGCCCACTTGTCGCTCTTGACCAGCATCAAGAAGGAGAGAGCTGGCATGAGATGCTGATACAGAAGTGGCAGAATGAAGTTGAAGGAGGCTATATACATAACCCACGAAACACCTCGGCATTGTGGTAGCATCCATCACTCTACGTGCGTGAGAATCGCAACATTATGGACTACTGGTATCTGACGTTGGATAATGAACCTCAGGCTGCGGGAGGGAATGGTGGCTCTTGAAAAACCATGCGCTCTTGGATGTTTTAGTTTATTTATGTTTATGGAAGCAGGAACCACTGTCGGCACAGTGGTTAGTCAATACCTTCCTCCCCTCCGCAATGAGGTTCCTGGTTCAACGCCAGACACATGTCGGTAATGTTCTGTACCTCACACATCTCATCTCAGACCTCGTCTTCTTGGAGCTAATCAGGAGCAACAAGTGAACTAGTCAGAGGCTGTGCCAATGGTGGGCCTTGCCAACCTCTATACGAAAATAGTGGAAACCTCCAAGAATGGCTGCAAATACACTCACGGAGACGATACTAAGCAATGAGTCCGAGAAAAGGGCAACGTAATGCAAATGAACATGGCAGTACCATGCTATTCTCCATGCGCAAAACATCTCCAATGCAGTCAGACTTGCTGTCGATTCATGATAGCAAACACGAGAGGCAAATATCGAGTGCAACAAGAACAAACACAGGGTACCAGTCTGGGGAACAATGTATTCTAAATGGGATTTTTTTAAACTGTTGTTTCTTTTGAGATCAGAAACTATGGTATATGTTTTCTATAATTTTGGTGGCCTTAAATTTTGAATCATGAATCACTGAACTTCGATTGGGATCTTGAAAATTCCAGAAAATCTAAATAATTACAAAAAAATTTGTAGTGATCTCCTTGCCTTAAATCGTATTTATTATAAGAACAGTATGGCCGGACATGTAACACATTTTTATAGGCATAATTGTCTGCCATTTGCAAACCATTAGGGCTAGGCCTTTGAAATTCAAATAAGTTTTGTAAACATTTCAAACCCCAAGAATGTGGGTATAACATGTTAGGTCCTAAGACTTTATATAGGTATCGTTAGTTAGGCCCTCGACACTTGAAAAGTACAAGTACAGCACAAGCTCAATAGCCATGATATAGCGCACTATGTTATAGGCTCCTTTATAAGCATAGTTGGCCACCAATTTTGGACCTTTGGTGACAGATCCATCAAAATCGATCGCAGGTAACACTTTAGACACTGATTTGTCGCATTCTGCGAAAAATGCTTTTTTAAGTTAAAAAAAATTTAGAATTTATAGAATTTGTAAATAAAATCGAAATATTTTTAATTTTTTAATTAATTAATTTTAAATTTTTTTATTTTAAATTATTTTACAATTTTTTTAGTTTACTGAATTTTTGCCAGTTTACAAGATGGCCGCCGCGCGATGTGAAGTCACAACATCCTCAATTCTATCTCTCATCCCACGTGCCCGAAAATACATAATCATACTACTATCTTTACAATTATTTTCTATCGAGGGTTTGTACGACGTGTATGCCGGTTCTTCACCCCCCCCTTTTTTTCTTAGAACAGGCTAACCAGTAAGTAAGGGAGGCAGCCTCGGCCCTAACTGCAGCTAGGTTTGCCCAATCTCAGGAAAGACACGAGGCACGTGTCTCGTAGATAGCACATGTCCTGCGCGCCTCAGCGTATGGGGCTGGGCTCTGAGGCGCACTTAGGTCCGACACCTACCTCGAGTCTCTGACTCTCCTCATAGACGTAGCGTGGTCGAGGGGAGGATGTAATGAACTTACCGGCTCTCCGATATCTCCTGGCTCGCCCTTCGTGCCATCAGGTCCAGGAGGTCCCTCTGGACCGGACACCCCGGTCAAGCCCATGGGGCCCTCCGATCCTCGCATCGCCGTCTGCAACACAGCACAACACGTCAACCTCCGCCTTGTACCAGCTCCCTCACCCACCCACACACGCACAATGCGTATTCAGAAATTAATCGATGGACCCACCAGTGGTAGAAATCCCGGTGTACACACACTGAAGCATTTTCCTCTAACATATCAACTTTCAGCGGTATCTGCGTTTGCTCATAGGCGCCAATTAATGCCGCTAAGGTTGGTTCTCATTGAGAGCATAACACTAGCCACAGAACATAGGTCGTGCGTACAAGAATTGACTGCCGTGTTTACGAACTTATTGATTCACCACTGCGCATTGCTTGAGAGTTCCTGACTTAATGTACGAAGGAAATTATTATATTTCATTTATCGTGCAGTCGAATGGGGTAGCAACCAATCAGAGCAGAAATAGTCAACGAAGCTGTTTATTTAAATGGAAGAGCAGTTATGCTGCAGAAACGAAGAAATCTCGCAAGATATAAATTTAGAGGATTTAACGGATAACAAACAGTTTACTAGCAGACATCTGTAAAGGTTATTCACATCTTTACGATAAAAAAAAAAAAAAAAAAAAAAAAGCAAAAAAGTTAAATATTTATATCCCTATAAATTTTAAACACAAAATCACTGTTAAGAAACTGCATTATTTACCAAAACTACCATCTGACGTGAGACTCGTCGCAAAATATCATTGAATGAAAATAACACATAAGTAGTCGACTGGAAATTAATTCCGCACATGAATTCTGGTCGCGTAAATGGTCTACTGCTATGTCCTATGCTCTCTGCCTATGTTTTTTTAATTGTGAACCAACCGTCACACACAAACTCTAAAGTTTCCATCGCCCGTTTCTAAAACTCGACGTTCAAATTGCCTGTGTGTCTTTCTGAATGTCTGAAAGTTACGGGAAAATTGCATGTTTTACTTCTTCCTCTTTCCCCCCAGAGGAAGCGTTTGAAAAAATCATCGGTTGATTTTTTGGTGCATGTCCACTAAATTCACCGAATGTTTGGGCTGGTTGAACTTACGGATTACTCCGTTTTTACCATAATCAACCGAAACAATAGTTTCCGGACGTCTGATGTACATCGGTGGATGTACTGGTGAATTTTAGACTACGTAATTATAAACACTCTTTCTATCCTAATTAGAGCACAAAGTGCATTTGGCATTAGGACGAAGCCCGTACAGCCAGTTTGTCATTAAACTCGAGAACATTCTGTAAATCGACAACAATCGGAACATGGCAAATGTCCACAAGAATCGAGAACTCTCGAAATAGAAAGACATGACGATGCAGCTATCACGACAGCAGGCAATAAGACCGAACCACATGCGATGGTTGGCTGCGGACACTGCACTGTGCCGGGCACAAGACACACGATTCTCTACGTCAGTCTCCGCATAGGAAGTGTTCCGTTACTCTTGCGAGTACTTGAAGCGCTGATGGCTCCTCTGTGTTTGTCAGCAGTATGGGAAACACCTGCAATAAACAGTAAATATATTTGTTCGTCAGAAAAGTCACGGTTTTAAAACTCTCGGTAGTGGTATTCGTGAACATTAAAGGAAAGGTATTTATTAAAACTAACTATGGATTTAAGAATATAATTTTATTTCTCTTGTAATTTAGAAGGTAGGTAGGTAGGGATTAACGTTTTGTCGACAGCGAAGCATATATAACAGTGGGTACAAGGTAAGTAGCCACCAAAACCGGTGCTATGGAGTTTACACCCCTTCATACTCATACAAATAGGGGTTGGCACCCTCCTATTGCGTAAAACTCTGTAACCCTCAGCTTGAAGCAATTTTACATTACATTATAATAATCAGCATGCAAGAATTAATGAAAAAGGCTGCCTTTGTTGTATTATAAGATAATCCTGACCGTTACCTTAGAAATAACATGTTCGGCTGGAGAGCAGATTACAGGTTGTTTGGGAAGTATGCAGTCTGTTCTACCGACATGCATGACGTGTCAACTGACTCCCTGGCTCATGTTTCAGTCCTAATGCAACAGTTGACACGTCATACACGACGATAGTACAGGCTGCCTACCTCCTAGGCAACCGCTAAACTGTTTTCCAACTAAACATGTTATTTCTGCGGTAATAGTCGGTATTAGCGAATACTGCCAACGCAACAATTTTTATTGATTTATGTATGCTTATTAACAACATGTCATGTAAAATTACTTCAAGCGGAGAGTTACACAATTCTAAGCAAAGCGAAGGTGACACCCCATACTTAATGTATGAAGGGGTGTACTCTCCATAATACAGTTTTCTGTGATTACCTACCTCGTACCAATTTGCCCGTATTTTACTTTTCGTTGCTTAATAGCAAAGTAATTTTCAATTTATCGTTGCATAACACATTTCCACTCTCCACTTTAGGGGACGTCTACCACCCTCTGAAATAGCTGCCAACCCTAAGTCGTATATATGTTTCCCTATTTATTTGTCCTAGGGATTCCGCTCACGCTGGGTTAGCATACGTTAACGACTCAAACTGTATAATATAAACTCATGATTCATTATTTGACCTTCGGAAGTTCCGTATTCAAAATGTGACTAATGAATCACCATATCACATACATGCACACATAATTTAAAAGTGAGGATTTGATTTGAAATTAGTATATATGTTGATATTAAGAAAATGGCATTTAAAGACTCTGTTCTCTCATGCTATAGTCTGTCTCACGAATGAGTGCACTTTCCTGACAGTTCCGAAGGCAGTCGTGTTTACAGCTGTTTCCATGGCTACAGTGGTGTGTCCCCTCGACACAGATGATGATTAGGTAAGCACACTCAGCTGGCTGTCAACCTGCCCAGTGTTTCAACAGAAAATATTTTTCCAGTGAAATAACTGTACGCAAGACTACTTCCACAACTGTAAAAAAAAATGTATTCTCATTCGTGAAACAGGCTATAAGAACGTTAACAGGCTTATTGTGACATGTATGCAGTACCTTAAGTAGATAACTTCTATACTTACTACTTACATCCGTAAGTCACGACTCACCATGTGCTGGGACAACATCTGCCTGAGCTGCTCGGAATGCTGGTCCGGGCCTTTGTCGTTGCCTTGGATGTTCATCTGCAAGAATGCGGTACGAGCCGAGGGCTACACACTACTTTCAAACAAATGCAAGTTGCGTTATTTGAAAAAAAAAAAAAAATCTTCGATATGGTTCTAGAACAATTTCATGAGTTTTAACAAATAAAAGAATGGACAATGAGAGAGGAGGTAGTCCCAAAGATATGGGAAGTATGAAACATTTGATCACAATAGTTGACTGGTGTCGGTAGAAGCTAGAAGGTTATTATATTAACCGCGAATTTCCGAGTTTTATCTTAGTTTCGATTGTCCACCTTGCAGGGCCCCTCACTGTGGATGGGCCAGGCAGCTGGCGACACGAAGTTTTACGGCCAAATACAAATCTCACTTCTCCTTTCCGATTCTGGCATTACAAATCTGGCTCTAGACTCGAAGCAACGACCTTCTGAATGGAGTCTGATATGCTAAGAGTTGTACCATCAAGCTCAGAATTCAAATGTATCGACTAGTGACCTCTAAATTCGCACAACTAGAAAACTTAATCAGAATTAAAATAGATTCCTTTTGAACACACAAAACCTGACTAAAATGTGTTATCTAGTTTTGTGTATAAGAGCACGTCTATTAGAAATATTATTTTTACGTTCAAAGAATATTACTCAACAGCAAGTCATTCGTAAACACATTTACTTGTTTTAAGCGAATCACTTATCACAGGACGCGGCACTCTGTTGCTTTGACTTCACGACTTAAAGCAATTCCTTGTCAATGGTAACATTTCCCTAGATGTAGCATAAGCACCGCTCTACTAAAGTTACAAAAATACATTTTACAAGGGGTGTTACAGTATTTTTTTTTCTACAAAGAATGGCAATTCTTTACTTATTTTTAGAATTTTTTAACGGATTTAATATATTGTAAATGTAATCTTAAGTGATAATCAGTCATTGCATTTATTTAACATTTTCGCTGTAAGGGATTTAGTGTAAGAGAAGGCAAAAGCCTTAACTTTGTCGGTACCCGTATATGTATAATTCATAACAATAAAGTATAGTGCAGTTAACGTACCGGTATGAGGAAGACATGTCCCGGGGGCCCAGATATGCCGTTCATGCCAGACATGCCCTCCCTTCCTGGAGGGCCCTTGAGTCCCGGAGGCCCTGGAGGGCCGGGGGGACCCATGTAGCCCCTGGGTCCTGCGGGGCCCTTCACGGGGTACGAGGTGTAAGGGTACTGCACCCCCCTGTTGTCGCTCTCTTCTCCGGAGCCTTCTGCCTGGAACAAGTCGCAATCGATCTCGACTCCTGAGTAGGACATCCCAGCCTCTCACCGCATCTCCACAGCACTGGCCCTCACAACACTGCTGCCAACACTGCACTTATATCTGGCCATTAGTGCTGGAAACAAGGCTGCAACCAATAATGTCACCATAACTCAGTACTTTCAAACATTAGAATGTTAGAAAAAGAAGCAGCGGGTATAACGCAGGAAGACACGTTAGTAATAGCTGAAACGATTTATGAATCATTTTAATATTTATAAGAAAAGAGGGAAAGTTGTGCCAATCAGTCTAGCGTGAGACGTAAGCTGCTTTTACACGAGGCCTCGCATAAGAGAATATCCCATGAGAAACAAGTCCACAGATCAGAATTGCAACGAAATACCTCTTTGCATTTGAAACGTCGATGGCCTTAGAATATCTTAACTAGACATAATTTTAATAATTAAATCTCATAAACATACGACTTTTTAACGTAGTGGTTATTAAATGGAACAGGATATTTCTTGTTTTCGTCCAACAGTCCCAAAAACCCTTTCTGTACCACTCTCCATTTTCGAAACAATATTTTCAAGAGTTCTCCACAATGACTATTTTTCAGCTGGTTCCTCTTTTAACAGCTATACTCTACTCTCTTATCTTCTTCTATATCTCTGGATGATTTATAGCTGGTCACACGACTAGCAGAAAACGACTCATTTAGAGCATAACTCTCCTTGAAATAAGGCATGCTCTACATTCTGCTTCCGTGCGAGACCTGCCTTGTACAAGATATTCTCGTATGAGATTTAGCAGGAGTTTGCCAGCTTGCACGGGTTTTGCATGTGTGTTTCGTCGTGTAAAAAGTGCTTAAGGACTGCAAATGTTTTAGAAAACTATAAGAAAGGAAAACAGCGAAGTAGTTCTAAAATAAGGAAATATGCACTAGAAATTTGACAAAGGATAATCCACTAGCACAAATTACAAACTATTTAATAAATTCGTTAGGACTCACATGTTAGATGGATGCTTCAATTTGAGTAAAGTTCAATTGGAATTTATCCGATAAATGATTTCTTGTGTCATAAAAATTTGAAGAACAAGAAAACAGCAGTGATAATTTACAATACAGTAGCAGATTTATACGTCATTAACCAGATGGTTAAAATTATTTTAAGAAAGGTTTTGAAATTTTTAGCATTACAAAATAACTTACAAAATAATTCTAAAAAGTTTTTGAATCATTTTCATTAAAAAAAATGTTTATAAAATGGTACAAAATATTTTTTAATACAAATGATTCTGCAACATTACACAAAGACTCTTGAACCGTCAGTCACACTACATTATTTTTGGAAGCAAAAATAAATATAAATGGTAGTCATACATATATTCAATGTTGTGCAAAGTGATGTTTTGTCGCTAATGTTGTTCATTACCATCATGGAGAAGCCTGCGAGACATTAAATAATGGATCCAACAGTAGTCAGAAAGAGCATTACCATGAAAAGCAAATGTTGACATGCTTTGACGCAGGCCATGGTGATGTAACGGCCAGACTACGAACATCCCATTCGTCTAACCGGGTTATATTCCCGGCGGGTCCCTCCCGATATTCGTTTGTAGGAAATATGGCGGTTGTTGCTGTTGGTTGGTGGGTTTTCTCGGGGTATTCCCTTTCCTCCACCATTACGGTATAGTCCACTGGTACTCTATCTCCACCTCACACACATAGGGGCTGGGGACCTCAGCTGTTAAGCACAGCCCAAATATCTCACCCACTCACGGGGGTCTGACCCGCTGAGGGTAGAAGCGAACGAGTCGATCCAGCCCATGTTTACGAGAGGTGCAAGGTGAGGGCGAACAGCAAGCGACCGGTGGATTTTCTCGGGGTACTCTCTTACCCACGCCATTCCGTTCCATTGGCGTTCTATATTCTACTCACTTCACTTCCATAGGTGTCGAGGACCTCAACTGTTAAGCACAGCCCAAATGTCTCATCCGCTCACGGGTGTCTGAGTAGAAGGAAATAGTCGGCCCGGGGCCAGTTTACACGAGGTTCAAACTCTGGGCGAACAACGAGTGACGGCGACTCACATAGCTGTAGCTGTAGTTGTAGTTGTAGACGGAGATGGGGACGGAGGTGCCCGAGTCTTCAGTCGGCCCCTCCTCGTAGCTGTCGCCGCCCTCGTCCCCCGTCACCAGGCTCGCGTCGCAGTCGGCCGCGAACATCCTGCACTGCTCGTAGGCGGCGTCCGGCGTCGGCGCCACGCGCAGCATCTCCACGTCTCCCTGCGCAACACGGGGTAGAGTGCGCGTGCTGCTGAGTCAACCACCTCCCAGTACAAACACGCAACTTGCCTTGTTGCCTTTACAACTGCCAAAACCACGTCACTTCAATTAAGGGAAGCTAATTTTTTACTTGTTTACACATTTCAAAATGATAAAATTTCGTCAGATCAATTTTTCCCGTGACTACGCCATGTTCAAGTTACACGACATATAAGTATAACTTATATATAAGGGAGATATTGCATCAAAAGTTTGCTGAGTCTAGTCTCATTTCGAACATGGAAATTGCTAGTAAGATATATGTAGCTATAATGTAAAATCATTTGGTGAAATATTCTGAACATACGTCATTGCTTCCTTATGCAATCACAGAAAACCAAGTCTGAGGCACGAAATAAACACGAGAAACGAGCCGAGAGTAGTTGTAGTATAAACAAAACGTACAATAAATCCCACAAGGAATTTTGTCAGATAAATAACATAATAGAAAAAAAAATTAACAAACGAATTATCAAACGAAAAAGCTGATTTTGCTTTTGATTACCTATTTTGTTATTTATCTAACAAAATTTCTTGTAGGATTTATTATACATTTTATTTCTATATCTTGACTACAGTTACTCGCTGCTGGTTTCTCATGTTGGTTTCGTGCCTCATATTTTGACGACATAGTGCAGCAATGGCGTATGTTCAGAATATTTCACCTAATAATTGACCCCCATTGCTAGAATCTTTAAAACAACTTATGATGTAAAATGTATTGTGAAGCAAGGAGGAGGGCATTGACCAGGGGGGGGGGAGTGTGNGAGCCCTCGTCGAGGAGCTGCTGGCCAATGAGGACGATGCCCGCCTTGTTGAGCTGGGAGGAGGGATCTCGGGGCAGCGCGTAGGTGATGGTCTTCTCGCAGTCCAGTATGAGAGTAGCGGCGTCTCCTTTCACGCTGAAGGCCAGCCTGTGCCACCTGCAACCCGCAACACACACACAGCGCAGTTACACCAGCTCCTCACAGCTGCGGACACCGCCGCCTGCTTTCCGAGGGCGCTCCGCGTCAATCCTGGCTCAGTCCTTCCTGCAGGACTTGGCGACTGATTGTTAGGAGATGTGGGCGCAGCAGTTGGCTCCCAGCCCCCGTGTAGCGAACGTCGATACCTTGACCTTGGTTTCCTTCGCGGATGGAAGTATTTTTTTATAAGTAGGCTATGCTAACTTGAACACCGGTAATTTTATTTTATTTGGTGTACAAAAACATGTATTTTTATCCTTGCAGTAGCCTAATAGTATATAGTGTAGTGTAACTCTATAAAACTTATTATTTTATAGACACAGAAATAAAAAGCTTTAAAACTTTTTACAAAAACCTTTAAATCGAATGAGTTAAATTTTTAAAAGCATTATTTACGATAAAAATTATGCCTAAATCATAAGACATACATATTTATACATACATATACATAACATCCAAAAAGAAAAATAACGCGATAAAAATGCATTTATTAAATCACAATATTTTATTCTGAGTACTAATTTTTTCCATAATCATTATCACGATTGTGTTTATGAAAAATTACATCCTGCAACATACCATCAACTGATAAAAATCTTTGCAAATGAAACATGTGCTGTTTACATACTGCGAAGATTGGTAACATTGTGTGTCAAGTAGTTACACGTAACGCAGTTTTGCCAACTGGCAATTCGCCCAGGTCTCTGGTCGAAGGTGGACACCTGAATGCCGCGACAACACTGAGATACTAGTGGATATACATGCCGGTGTCTCCGAGGCAGCTGTCAATAGTCGCCTGTGATGGATGGTTCAGGCGCATGGCTGCTGTTGGCTTATCACGAGCATGCTTCAGTATCCAACATGCAGAGGGCTCGTAAGCCACGGAGCTCACTGAATACAGTAAACATCTCGTCTGAGGTCTTCGCAAGAACAGTTCCGAAGTTCGGAGTTCTCGTGAAACGAACAAAAGTCTCAGGCAGCCAACCAACTTGCTTGAGTTTGCCGGAGTTGTCTGCGGGAATGCGCTGTTTTTTTTTTCTCCAGGGAACTCTACCTCGTAAAAACTTCAAAATTTTCACGTGAAAGCTTAAGTGATTTATTATTTTCCTGTCAGTAATTTTTACAGAAAACATTTTGGGACACTTGCAAAAAAATCAATGTTCATTTCTCAGGAATGTATAGTTCTGTATTCTTCGACCTGTATTTTGCCATCCGGTAATGATATATTTCCTTATAAACGAGGAACCAATTTCCAGAGCGGATATACACACAGGAAGTTGTGTCGTGTTCCGAGATCACAAGTAGCGCAAAACTAGAGCGCCAGGCTCTATTTTTTTACTTCCCCTAATTTCCCTCGAGTAGGAACTTACAATTCAGGGCATATCTCCTTCCTCACACATGTCTTCGTGTAATATCTTTAAAGTTTGTTAGCAATGGCATTTTATTATTTCTATATCCATTATCTAAAATAAACCGAAGAACAGAAAAAAGAAACCAAAACACAACAAATCACAGGAACAGAACACATTCCTGTGAACTCCTGTGCTGTTGTCTATTTTGAATTTTGATTCTTATTAACGCGCCTTGTCCTCTGAAATTAGTTTTCAGTCATTTCAGTATTTCAGTTTATCGAACCTCTCTGAGTTTGGTTTAGTTTAATTATTTTCCATCAGTTTCCATATTTGTGTTCATTGTGGTTGTTGTCTATTATCATTATTCTTGTCCAGTTTGTTTAATTTCACCTATTAGTTTTTTTATCNTGTGTTCATTGTGGTTGTTGTCTATTATCATTATTCTTGTCCAGTTTGTTTAATTTCACCTATTAGTTTTTTTATTGACTGTTGGATTATTATTTGGTTCCTGGTTTTTTGACATCATATATCTGATATTTGATTTTTTTTTGTTCTTTGGTTTATTTTAGGCAATGTAAGCAGGCCATTTGTATACTTATAGAAATATCATCGCATCTCCTGGAAACTGATTATTACCAGCGATTGTCATATCGGTTTCCAAGCACGGTGAATGGCGGAACGTTAAATACACTGAAGAGCCAAAAAAACTGGTACACCTGTCTAATATCGTGTAGGGCCCCCGAGCACGCAGAAGTGCCGAAAGACGACGTGGCATGGACTCGACTAATGTCTGAAGGTATGCAGGAGGCAATTCACACCATGAATCCAGCAGGGCAGTCCAAAAATCCAACTTGAACAAATTTGAGAAAGTGTTGCACTTCTGTCACGTTTAATGATTCTCGTCAGTCGTCGTTTGTCCCTTTCTTTCACGATTTTTTTCCGGCCGCAGCGATGTCGAAGATGTGATGTTTTACCGGATTCCCGATATTCAGGGCACACCCGTGAAATGGTCGTACGCGAACATCGAAATGTTATCGCTACCTCGGAGAAGCTATGTCCCATCTCTCGTGCACGGACTATAAAACCACGTTCAAACTCACTTAAATCTTGATAACCTGTCATTGTAGCAGCAGTAACCGATCTAGCTGCCGACCGCATCGCGTTACTCTGATTTGTTCCATACCTCTGTTATTTGCATACGCACGTCTATACCAGTTTTTTGGCTCTTCAGTGTACTTCCTCCCTTGTTGACACGGCGTCAGCTGTGGGCGCCCTGACACAGCAGAGTCTGNTTTTTTGGCTCTTCAGTGTACTTCCTCCCTTGTTGACACGGCGTCAGCTGTGGGCGCCCTGACACAGCAGAGTCTGAGGATTGCCTTTACTTTCTGATTCACCCTCATTTATGCTGCTTTTAAACGGTCCACCTTGTTGGTTCATACATGCTCCACAACGGTTAAGGTATTATGACGTTAGTCTGTCACGCTAACTTCGATGAAGAATCGGATCGCCTTAAATTGCCGCTTTTATCTTTTTAAATTTTTGAGAAAAATCAAATCACGCCTGAAAACAGTGCCAAAAGAAGTTCGAAAGCACGCCAGATAAGAGAATTGCCCTTAGTGGCGATGGCGCACTTAATGCGAATGGAAATTTAGCCCTTATGGCTCCCGCGGTTCTCGGTCTCAAATACGGAAAACAGCTCCAGGTTACGTAGCGCTTGGGAAACTTGTCAGCCTTGACGTTGAGGAAGAAAACGGCATGCGCCCANGAAAACAGCTCCAGGTTACGTAGCGTTTGGGAAACTTGTCAGCCTTGACGTTGAGGAAGAAAACGGCATGCGCCCCACTCTTCATGGCCTAGCGGTTAGACTGCTAGCCTCACTCCTAGGCGAACCGGGTTCGATTCCTGGCGGAGTCACTTTCAGATTTTTGCATGTGAGAATCGTGTTGGATGATGGCGCAGGTCAGAGGGTTTACTCGGGGATCTCCCGTTTCCCGAGCCCTTGCATTCTGGTACTGCTTCATGATAACCTCACTTCACCCTCATCGGCTCCCAAAACATTGATGTAAAGAGCACCCAAAGCTCTCCACTCCACTCCACTCCACTCCACACTCCACTCCACGCCCACCCTCCCCTTTCCCCCAGGAAATATTATAAGCCCCTTTGCACCAAGTTTGATGGTGTTAATTTAAACAATTCAACACCACTGAGAAAGTTATTTGCCTAGGTGCGAAGAAAGAGAGAAACTGAGGTAATGGCAGAAGAGCACTCACTGTCCGTCGCTGAGGTCGGCGCCGAAGCTGAGGGTGTTGTTGGAGGCAGGTCTGCCCTCCGAGTCCCGGTAGTAGAGGGTGACGTCATCGCCGAGCGACACCGCCAGCTGCTCGTCTCCCGTGTCACTGTACACCGTGAACAACGTCGCCCTCTTGGAGCCTGCGACAACCACACACACTCTGAACACTTCTCCATGTCTCACTCACGCCTAGGGGAGCTATTCTCATTCACTTTATTTCTCGTAGCGAGTCTCACGTCGTGTAAGCCAGTGGCGGAGCGGAAGATCATTNGGAGCTATTCTCATTCACTTTATTTCTCGTAGCGAGTCTCACGTCGTGTAAGCCAGTGGCGGAGCGGAAGATCATTGCTCGGGAATGCCTAGTGGCTCAGGTCCATACCCAAACTGCTAAAGCGGTCGTCCCAATTATTTCCTCGGGCACAGACCCCCTCGGACCAGTAGTCAGCTTCCTAGCATTTGGGGCCCCATATCCACTTCCTCCACTCAAGGACATTCTCTTAGCCATCTGGGCTTGGCTATTCTCCTTTAGGAGAGAAAATATCCACTACCATAGCGAATATTTAAACCACTGCCAGCATAAGTCCTTTCTCAATCTGACTTCCGGGCGCAGGGGTAAGTCAGTGAATCTCGGACACAAAACCCCAACAAGAGCTCTGCTTCCAACCCCCCCCCCTGTTGAGGGAACTTCTAGAGTAGTGAGGTCAGCCCACTCTACTACTTCCTTTTCATATAGGTTCTCCATTTCGGGTGGGCTAATACCCCAACTCCGAAAATGGTCCATTTTCATTAACATGAATTTCTTCACTTCGAAATTCAGCTTTTGGGCCCTTCTGACCGTAAAGGAGTCGAACGGCCCGCCACCTGGTCCTACCGTTTGTGATTGTCCACAAACTACGTTTCGCCGGGGAGGCAGATACCCCTTTAAGTAAACAAGGCATAGGGAACTCCCGGGAGTTTCCCATTTTTGCTACCCTTGGTGCTTCGAGGTTACCCGGCGGCACCACAAGGAGGTAGTGGGTTCCCTTGAGCTAGGATAGGCTATACGAGACGCTTCACTCGCCCTTTCCAGTTCCACACGTCGCTTGCTCTCCATTACTAGAACTGGCAATAGCTCCTACACTTCTCAGATCAGCTCAACCTTCAATTTCCCCGGCCGACAATAGAGCAGCAGGAAGAGCCATATCAGAGGGAGAGTGTTTCCCTTTCTGTCAGCAAAACTCCTACCAGGCCTTAAGCATTCCGACGAATCTGCCAGGAGCAGGGCCGGACAAGGAATAGGCTTCCTGTAGTCAACCATATCCCAACCAGGCCTTAGTGAATGACGCACCCAGCGACACAGGACACGGCGAGAAGGGAATGTGCTTCTCGTAGTCAATACAATTCCCACCAGGCAGAACCTTACACACACTACATGCTGGTTCTGAAGTTATAGCTCCGTCTCCACTGGCCGCCATTGCTAAGAGAGGTGCGTGAATCCTTCCACTTACCAGAAGTACTTTACACATGCAGATACGTTAGCCTCTCGGCTTTCGTACTTTTATATTTTTACGTAGCGCTCTTAGCCAGATGGCCATGCCACGCTACGACCGCCCAATTGGCGGGGAAGAGGGATCACGCCCTCTCATCGCAGGTGGCCCAGCCATGCACCTGAGGTAACTATATCCAAAGCCCCAACCTGATCCACAAGTATGGCCAAGTNGAGGTGCGTGAATCCTTCCACTTACCAGAAGTACTTTACACATGCAGATACGTTAGCCTCTCGGCTTTCGTACTTATATATTTTTATGTAGCGCTCGTAGCCGGATGGCCCAGCCACGCACCTGAGGTAACTATATCCAAAGCCCCAACCTGATCCACAAGTATGGCCAAGTACACCCTTCCACGAGGTTCTGAGACTCTCGCCCTCAGAAACCAAGCGTGTGGTCTTGCCGGGGTTCTATCCATACTCCTAGTGTCTTACCAGGACACAACCGGAGCGGGTTGCCGCTCACCGCCCGGTCTTTCTTTGAGAGGGGGGTCTCTCCAGACCTCCAGCATACGGAGTTAACCACTGCCAGCACGAGTCCAACCTCTAGTGATAGGTACACCAGAGAAAATCTCTGGTGGGGCCAACCCGATCAGCCCGTGCTCCCACTTATTTGCCATGGTACTAGTAGGATTTCAATGCCCGACCGCCCCACCAACTACACCCACCAGTAGAGATGGGCAGCGTACGATAGACTCTGAATGGAAGGTTTCCGTCATTATCAAAATCCGGAGGCCTGGACCCATATGTTCCAGATTTCTTACATGTAAAATCACCGTCTCCATGCCATCGCCACCCATCCATCCACCAGCAGTGCAGCCGGAGGAGCTGTCATTGGACACTGACCTTTTCCAGAGTTTAGAATTTCTGCACCATGAAATTCTNGAGCTGTCATTGGACACTGACCTTTTCCAGAGTTTAGAATTTCTGCACCATGAAATTCTAGTATTGGGCCCCATCGTCCTGAATGCCAAGTGGTCTAACACCACCCCACCAAGTGGCCGGACTTAGGTACAAACTATCGGCACAAGCCATCACGGCAGATACCCCTGACCAGCCGCGAGGAGACTGGTTCTCATAGGGAGACGGGCGGTGGAGCCCAACTTGCAGAACCAGGGGTGGCACGAGGAGCCTTGGGCCACCATGGGTGGAGAGAGACTATAAGAGACGCATCACCCACCCTTTGTAGAGTCAAATGCGGTAACCAGGCTTGGTTACTATAGCATGGTACTGCCACACCACCTCAAATGCCCAGAAACCTTCCTCCCGAGGGAGTCACAGACTGGAAATGCTAGTATGAACAAGAGAAAATCTCAGTTGGCGACGGGAAAAGGCTGTCTCTGAATTACTGAAGAGAAATTGGGATGCCTTCTCCTGTGGACCAAATTACCTTGTAAGGACTAATGAAGCCTGTAATCGCATTGATACAGGAGATGAGATGTTCTTAAAGCAAACGCTAAGGCGACGACCACTAGCTTCATATGAGGTAGTTGAGGGTATTCCGAAATATTTTAAGGCANCTTAAAGCAAACGCTAAGGCGACGACCACTAGCTTCATATGAGGTAGTTGAGGGTATTCCGAAATATTTTAAGGCATTAGATGTGACAGAACCATCTGTCAGTTCATGGTTCTCTCTCATTGTAATTTTTAAGAAAAATATGGCTCTATGAGTGTTTATGTGGATCACTATGAGCTAATAATGCGACAAAGGAAGATTCTTATCCAATTCCAAGGATGTACGACNCTTAAAGCAAACGCTAAGGCGACGACCACTAGCTTCATATGAGGTAGTTGAGGGTATTCCGAAATATTTTAAGGCGTTAGATGTGACAGAACCATCTGTCAGTTCATGGTTCTCTCTCATTGTAATTTTTAAGAAAAATATGGCTCTTTGAGTGTTTATGTGGATCACTATGAGCTAATAATGCGACAAAGGAAGATTCTTATCCAATTCCAAGGATGTACGACNTGAGTGTTTATGTGGATCACTATGAGCTAATAATGCGACAAAGGAAGATTCTTATCCAATTCCAAGGATGTACGACAGACTAAACAGCCTAGAATGTTGGCAATGTATCTCTACTCTGGATATGTATATCACGTACTGGCAATGCGAGGTGGCCCCAGAGGACCAAAATAAGTCTACTTTTTGTGTCGAAGCGAATGAAACCTAGCAATTCAGCATTATAACCTTTAAGCTGTGCAATACCCCTGCCATGCTATGGAAAAATTTCTCCCTTTCGACATCAGTTAGGTTTACCTAGACAATATAATTGTCATAGGAAATACATTTGAAGTGGCAGCTGCGAACTTGAAACAGTTTCTTAAGAAACACTACCTTTTCGGAAAGAAAATGAAATTATTGTGACATGTAGTGTTGCCCCACAGAATTTTAATATACCCAGAGATTACCAAAACAACAAGAGATTGGCTGCCGCCAACTGACAAAACCGAAGTGCAGAGTTTTTTTTGGGTTTATGTGCTTACAACCGTCGACGAAAATTTCCTTGGACCACTGAGCGCGAAGTTGCTTTTAGTCGATAGGAGATCCTGGGATCCCCGAACAGCGAGAGCAAGTTCAATCTGGGAACTGCTACTAGTGATGAAGGAATCGCAGCTGTGTTATCCCAGATTAAGAATGGGAAGGAGAGGCCATCAAGACTACTCCTGTTAGTTACAGCACACACCTGGGAGAATTTATCGTGTGACATGCAGGGAGCTTCTGGTCATGTTAAAGACAATTTCACACTTCACCCCTTACCTGTTTGGCTGACATTTTATCCTAAGAACTGATCATGCTTCATTGTGCTGGANACAATTTCACACTTCACCCCTTACCTGTTTGGCTGACATTTTATCCTAAGAACTGATCATGCTTCATTGTGCTGGGTACTAAATTTCAAGAGCGTGGAGGGTCAAATAGCCTGGTGGATATAGCATATTCAAGAATACGACTTTGAAATACAGCACAGGTCTTGAACCATTCACAGCAATGCATATGCACTTTTTAGAAGGCTATGTGAGCCATTCTGTCATTGTGAACACCAAGAAGAAAAGAGTGGCGAATCTCTGTAGGTGCTGACGACAAAAATTCAAACTTCTGTATATTGTGATGGGTTATCTACCTGTAGTGATGAGAGTGATAGGAAAGATCAACCGAATGACCCCAGTGTAATAGGAAAGATCAACTGAATGGCCCCACGTTGCGCCCATTACTAGAGAGTAAAACAGCCGGCTGTAGTCCAAAATGGGAGGAGATATCCGGTATGAGCACAGCAGTCAATGTATACTGGGCACAGTGGAATTCTCCTGTACTGAAGAATGGTGTACTTTACAGGAACTGTGAAATTAATGAAGAGAAACACACACTTACAGTAGGTCCTTCCAGAATGTATAGTCGCCGAAATCTTAAAGGAACTGCAAAATACTTAATTTTCTGGACACTTTGGTGTTAATAAAACTCTCGGCCGAGTTAGACTGTGATTCTACTGGCTCCATTCTCGGGAAAAATGTTCAGAATTAGTGCCAATATGCGACACCTGCACTGCTAGAAAGGCACCAAGGACTAGTGGACAATGTCACATACAAAAGTACAATTTAAGAGCCCCATTCGNACAATTTCACACTTCACCCCTTACCTGTTTGGCTGACATTTTATCCTAAGAACTGATCATGCTTCATTGTGCTGGATACTAAATTTCAAGAGCGTGGAGGGTCAAATAGCCTGGTGGATATAGCATATTCAAGAATACGACTTTGAAATACAGCACAGGTCTTGAACCATTCACAGCAATGCATATGCACTTTTTAGAAGGCTATGTGAGCCATTCTGTCATCATTGTGAACACCAAGAAGAAAAGAGTGGCGAATCTCTGAAGGTGCTGACGACAAAAATTCAAACTTCTGTATATTGTGATGGGTTATCTACCTGTAGTGATGAGAGTGATAGGAAAGATCAACCGAATGACCCCAGTGTAATAGGAAAGATCAACTGAATGGCCCCACGTTGCGCCCATTACTAGAGAGTAAAAAAGCCGGCTGTAGTTCAAAATGGGAGGAGATATCTGGTATGAGCACAGCAGTCAATGTATACTGGGCACAGTGGAATTCCCTTGTACTGAAGAATGGTGTACTTTACAGGAACTGTGAAATTAATGAAGAGAAACACACACTTACAGTAGGTCCTTCCAGAATGTATAGTCGCCGAAATCTTAAAGGAACTGCAAAATACTTAATTTTCTGGACACTTTGGTGTTAATAAAACTCTCGGCCGAGTTAGACTGTGATTCTACTGGCTCCATTCTCGAGAAAAATGTTCAGAATTAGTGCCAATATGCTAAACCTGCACTGCTAGAAAGGCACCAAGGACTAGTGGACAATGTCACATACAAAAGTACAATTTAAGAGCCCCATTCGAGGGGATGGCTGTAGATAATCTGAGACCCTTGCCTGCCACAGAAAGTGATAATCGATATCTACTATTAAAAACATCGGCCTTCGTATACGACCAAAGCAAATCTAATGGCCTCTGAATTTTTACTATACGAAAATTATATGACCCTCAAATGTTTGGAAGTAAATATTGTAATAAAACCTTGTCTCTGATAAATGTAGTATGCATCTTCTTCGCCATTTAACACTTTCAACACTTGGGAAAATTCTGTAATGAAATCACGGCTTTCAACAGGCTAGATGTGGAACCCGCGTATGCACCAGTAGAGAGAATAACATTTTATTGGCAGTTGCAGTTTATTTTCGCCATGTCTTTACATCACTTGTTTACACATAACTCACCAGTTGTGCCAACAAATGTCTGTTATTGGTCCACTGTGTTAGAGTATGTAGCAATCTTGAAGTGCACCAGTAACGTTAGCGATTTCAATGCATATATATATATATATATATTTATATATCAGTTCATTATGCTCAACTCACATGTTTTAAGATGGACCAGTTTGTTTCCGTCACATTAAGTATTTGACGTACATATTTGTAATCGAATGCTCATCTTTTATTACTTGTTTCAGGAATAACATCAAATATAAAGGTGTTGGAGCCTTTATAGGAGAACATATATTAATAAATCGTTGCCCATTTGACATACGGGCATCATGTCAAGTGTTAACTTTTGGTGATCAACTTTCGGCAAATCAGAACAAATCGCAAATTTTGGGAGCCAAAGAGGCCTAAGTTTATTCACTTACCAAACTAAGAAGCATGTACTGTAGATTATGTACTACTTGTATAGCATATCTTCTCGATGTGTNGATGTTTGATGTGCCATTTAAACTCCATTCTGATCAGGAACGAAATTTTAAATCTGCTGTGTTCCAAAATACAAAAAAAATTCTGGCGACGGAGATTAGATCTACAGAATTTCACCCTCAGTGCGATGGAATGGTAGAGAGGCTAAGCCACACTCTTGAGCAGTACCTGTCAATCTTCGTGGCAGATCACCTTGCTTACTCCTCGGTAGTCCACGAATCTACATGGGCAAGACCATCAAAGATGATCTTTGAGAGAGAGCTATGTCTCACTTGCGACCTGCTGATTGGACGACCGATTGAAGAGGAAGCTAGCACCATAGAGCATGCCAGTGAACTATGTCACATACTAATTGGCTTTCATGATTTTGCTCGACAGCACCTCAGAATAAATATTAACAGAAATAATACGCAGTATGTGTGGAGAGCGTTGGGCGAAGTATTTCAAGAAGGTCAACTGGTGTGGCTGTACAACCCACAGAGGCGAAAAGGATACTCCCCGAAGCTACATAAAAGTTGCGAAGGTCCCTAAATGATTCCAGAAAAGATCAACGATGTGATCTTTCGGATTTGTTGTCGAGTCTCTCGGGAAAGGCCTTGGGGTTTGTTCACATAGACCGACTGGCACTCCACAAAAGTGTGGACGTTGCAGAGTCTGTTCAAAACGAACATACTTGAGAACTAGGGACTTT
>NQII01001300.1:254839-283226 GCA_002778355.1 Clitarchus hookeri
GGGGGGGGGGGGGGCTGACCTTGGGGCAGCCTGGTGACGAGCAGCAGGGAGAAGTCCTGAGGGAACTGCTGCGGGAAGAGCTCTGCTGTGTTGACCGTGAGCAGTGCCTTCTCGTTGAGGCTGTAGGCAGAGTCCCTGGCGGGGCACCTACTATCCGTGCGCGACACTCCCAGTGGCTCCTCTGATATCTTGGTCGCCTTCAGCAGGTCCACCACGCCATCTGCAACAACACCACCACACCCCTGTACTTCCTCTGAATCCACCACGCCTGCTCCTCCGCCATTACAGAAGTAATGCTAACATAGCAATGGACCACTTCACCCGACTGTGCCACAAGAACATCTCATTCAAAACCTCTAAACACACTACCGACATTGTAAGAATATGAAAGAAGAATGCATCTATTTTGCGATACTGTATAATATTTTGCTACAATTTGTTAATTTAAATTGTAAAAATCAGTGCTTATATTTAAATTAAAATTTAACTGTATTGCCATCTGGATGCTTCATAAAACATATCTCGCAACCCTCCTCCCGGCCTCTCCATCAAGCAAGATTATCTCTTTGCGTGCAATAAAAATTAGTAGTAATATTATAAAAAAAATCGTTAATAATTGATTTTATGTATATTTATCTCAGCTACGAAATTAATCGTTTTTTACAAATGCCAATATTTTCTTACATACTACCATAGTAATGATTGCGATTACCCTGCGACGAGAACACTGCACGCCAGTTCCGAGCCTTGCGCGTAGTGGCGACAGCGCACTTGATGGGCGTATCAATGCCATCCTTATTGTTCCCATACTCCTGAGCCTCAAACGCAACACCAAGTAGGCGGGCTTCTTAAGCCTGTAGCACAATAGTCTGTTGGTGTTGTTGGTAACAGTTCAAGGCACAACTACAATTTCGTTGTTGTTGTTGGTGGTTGTTGTTGGTGGTTGTGGTTGTTAGTTGTTATTGCTGTTAGTTGTGGTGGGTGGTTGGTGGTTGTTGGTGGTGGGTGGTTGGTTGTTGTTGGTGGTGGTTATTGTTAGTGGTTATTGTTGGTGGTTGTTGGTGGTGGCTGTTGGTGGTTGATGATGGTTGTTGTGGGTGGTTGCTGGTGGTGATTCTTGTCGGTGTTTATTGTTGGTTGTTGGTGGTGCCTGTTGGCAGTAGTTGTCGGCGGATGTTGGTGGTTGTTGTGGGTGATGGTTGTTGTGGGTGATGGTTGTTGGTGATGGTTGTTGGTGGTGGTTGTGGATGGTTGTTGATGATTGCTGGCAGTGGTTTTGGTAGTGGTTGTTGGTAGTGGTTGTTGGTGTTTGTTGTTGTTAGTTGTTGGTAGTTGTTGGTGGTGGTTATTAGTGGTGATTGTTGTGGGTGCTTATTGTTGGTTGTTGGTGGTGGTTTGCAAACTAAAATGTACTTTTATTGACATTCTAATCGAAAAATTTACACCGGAATTCAAACATTTTTATGCAAAACAAAATTAAATACTTAGTGGAAAGGTGCTCAAAAATACGTTATGCTGGTGTGCACAAATAATAAAGTTTAGCCAGCGAATAAAACTGTCAAACTCAAAATAAACGTATAATTAAAGTAAATTTTATATGTGTTGAAACCAATATAAAACCTTTGTCGCAACATAAATGAATTGCGATGCAGTCCGTGCGGTCCGAGGAGAATATATTTGTTCGCTCTCAAATGTCGTATGTTGCATAGTTTGCACGCCTGCCCCGCGGCCATGTTATTGCAGCCTTTAATTGCATAGATACACGTATCTTCCGTATGTACAAAATATTTAATAAATAACTTTTTACGGCTACACATTACACAAAGAAACTTGTTTGTTGCAACAACTGAAATGAAAAATTATTGGAAAAGTAAAAGGGTCAAAAAATTTCCCGAAAAATTACGGAAAATCATACGGGCCTTTTCGTGAAATAAAGCATACTTAATTTGCAGCAATGCTGTCAATGCCGCCAATTTTCAGACTAAATTGCATAACTTCATGGAAACACCCATGGTTCCCCAGCGCTGTAACCGTACCAACATTTCCACACACTTGCTGTTAACACGTTTTTATAAAGTTATTTTTTAAGTTTATGTTTTCAATCGTTTAATTATTATAAGGTCATTGACTTGAGCGTCAGCACATGAAATTAAGAATCGAAATTTCTGCCCATGAGGGGAATTTCGCGAGTCCAGCACTCCAGCTTCTTATCTACAGACTCTCTTGCATTATGGAACGAGAAATGCATATTTACACGTGGACGAAACATACAGATCTCCAGTTATTAATTTTGTTATAGTTTCTGAGGTGCTGATGACTTTTAAATGCAATCTATATTAATTGTCAAGCATTTTTTGAAATGTTACCAACATTTTTTTTACAGTAACATGTGTTACCAACACCAGTGTAAACTCGGTTAAAAACAGACAAGACGAACACCGCGTATCTGCCGCGATTGTTTCTCACGATCGCGGCGTTACAGTCGGCGCACGAGAGATGGAGCATAGCATCTCCGAGGTAGCGATAACATGCGACACCCACACGTCGAGAGTTGCTACCGAGTGGCTCCAGAANTGGTGTTATATAGTCGGCGCACGAGAGATGGAACATAGCATCTCCGAGGTAGCGATAACATGCGACACCCCACATGTCGAGAGTTGCTACCGAGTGGCTCCAGAAACACTCTTCTGACTTTAGACACTTCCATTGGCCACCTAAATCACCAGACATGAACATTATTGAGCATATCTGGGATGCCTTGCAACGTGCTGTTCAGAAGAGATCTCCACCGCTTCGCACTCCTATGGATTTGTGGACTGCCCTGCAGGATTCATGGTGTGAATTGTCTCCTGCATACCTTCAGACATTAGTCGAGTCCATGCCACGTTGTCTCGCGGCACTTCTGCGTGCTCGCGGGGGCCCTACACGACATTAGGCAGGTGTACCAGTTTTTTTGGCTCTTCAGTGTATCTCGCTCGTCATTCCTCCAACAGCCTGGCGTGCAGACCTCGTCAAGTGAGTTTGCTCTCACGATCACAGCCCGACATCATAAAACGCGCCAGAGTGCGGCGCGAGCTAAGTAGTTTTCATTATGACAGGCGCTATTTTTGTCGCCAAGTCTTCAACTTAAACTCGCAGTAATATATTCCTGCTTGGTGAAGGTTACTCAGCACCAGACGAGCAATAAAATGATTCTTAACAGGGCTGCCAACTCAGTGAGATAAAGGACACTCATGTTTGTTCGCTAAGGCGCTTGTATAACTGGCGCGCGCGATGTAGGCCGCAGGGCGATGCACAGTGTTTTTCTCCCACGAACAGATACAACGCTTCATACAGAAATAATAAATTTTCAACATATCACGCTTGTTGAAAAACACTATTTTGAGCTCTTCAACATGGCCAAAAACCGTATTTCCATACTTTTATAACTAGAGGCAGTGATATTTCGCGAAAAGATTTCGAGACAAGACAGTCCAAAGCACTGTAGAGTCGTCCAGCTTCTTTGATTGGCTAAAAAATGTTCTGGCCCGTGTCAACCGTTTGCGCACGAATCACGAAGGTTCAGTGTTGGAGTTACTTAGTCCTGAGTGGCTTGGTCAAAGACGGACATGGTACCAGCAGCCAATGGAGGCATAACCACAGCTGATATGTGTGTGTATATAGTATTGAAGTCTACTGTGTGCTCCGATTTTTACGCGAAAAGTCACTGGCCCTNCGTTTGCGCACGAATCACGAAGGTTCAGTGTTGGAGTTACTTAGTCCTGAGTGGCTTGGTCAAAGACGGACACGGTACCAGCAGCCAATGGAGGCATAACAACAGCTGATATGTGTGTGTATATAGTATTGAAGTCTACTGTGTGCTCCGATTTTTACGCGAAAAGTCACTGGCCCTAGTTATAGCTTAAAACATTTGGACGAACACCAGCGAAACTACCAAAGGACCCTACTTTTGCTTACAACATTTCATATATTAAATTATAGGTTCAACATTTACAGATTTTTAGTAAAGGATGTATGACGGAATACCTATAACGCCAGTTCGGAGCCTCGCGCGTAGCGGCGACGGAGTACTTGAACGCACGTGCCAGTGTCGCCCTTATCGCTTCCGTTCTTTTGTTCATCAATAGCGGATAATATCGTCACCTCGACGGGCGCCTTAAACCGTTACACCACACAATAATTTATAAGTTCAAGTGTTGCAATCACGTAGTTTTTTTGGCACGCACTGTACTCAAGTTCAGTATTTTCCTTGCTAACAGTGAACAAGGCGCTGTGCGATCGATGCTGTTGGCATTAACCGTTCATGTCAGAGAAGTGTAGAAAACTGGACACTGATGCCTTGCTGTGTAGAGCGCTGGTCATAAATAGCATTCATGTGCAACGTGTCTACGCTCATGGCCAGGGCGACTGAACGGTGTAAACATCCACATTTTCTTGCGGCGTATTAACTAAACCAAAGAGAGTTCTCTACGCAGCGAACCTGAGGTGACGTGAGAGTCGGTTTCGGACCGACGAAATAATCTTCGAGGCTGGAATGCAGTCTAGGTAAGGACAGTTAAGCTACCAGCGACCTCTCCAATAATGAATTTCTCTGAGGATAAATAGACATTCCAACGTTGTTATTGAAGAACTCAGTCTAAACTACTGCACGAAACTTCCAGCTCATGTGCCACAGTGTTGTCTTTCTTCCAGCTGTTTTCTTAACCCAACATGTGATCCCGAGTACAAGTAGTCACGTCTCGCATGTTGCAGAATAGGTGCTCGGTGCTGTACCAAGACTAGAAGCCAGCACCAGTAGAGACATCGCCTTTCTCCGGTTATTGCCGACGACACACCAAGTATTCCATGATTGGTTGCTTCTTATGGATCTACTGAAACCCTATCCACAGGTTCCTAAATGAAAGTTGTTATAAGAAAATTCACACTAAATATGTCTTCTTTTGGAACACCTCAAAGGAGAAATTAACGAGTACGTTAAAGGGGTTAAACATGGCTTGCAGAGAACGTCGCAATAAAGAAACCGTTATAGCTGCGATGTTGAGTTTCGAGTCTTCATTCAATTAGCTACATGGACCAGATACACAAGTTTTTTATAGAAGCGATGATGGCGAGGCACTTGTTATTGGTTATATTACAGTGCTTGACGCTTAACGAAAGATCATGGCCGGCACTCGTGTATCTTCAGACGCCAGAACAGTAATAGTTAGGGGCAGTGATATTTCGCGAAAAGATTTCGAGACAAGATACAGTCCAAAGCACTGTAGGGTCGTCCAGCTTCTTTGACTGGCTAAACAATGTCATAGCCCGTGTTAACCGTTTGCGCACGAATCACGAAGGTTCAGTGTCGGAGTTACTTAGTCCTGAGTGGCTTGGTGAAAGACGGACACGGCACCAGCAGCCAATGGAAGTATAACAACAGCTGAGGTGTGTATATAGTATTGAAGTCTACTGTGTGCTCCGTATTTTTACGCGAAAATTCACTGGCCCTAGTAATAGTAAAAATAAAAATAAGTAAAAAAAACTTTTTAACTGCATATTTTTACGCATTTCTCAGCCACATTTCTACGTCACGGAGGAGTAACTCTCTGAGGTTAAACCAATTCGGGGGCAATAAACAGTGAATGTGCACCTCTACGCGAGTGTGTGTGTATGTATCCACACACGCCAGACACATGACTATTTGAGGGGACTGTAACGTGAACGAGACGGAGTGAGAAATGTTAAGGGTGGTATCTGAGTATGCGTCGTATTGCTAGAGATCTGAAAAATTGCGGATTCATTTTGGGACAAGCTGGGATTCAAAACACGTGCATTTATATGACTTTATCCATTGGTCCACGTGGTGTTTGACACCTCCTGGAGAACGGTGTCCAATTGTCGCCTTCCACAGCGACAGCAGACAACCAATGTGAAGTTGATATCGGCATATTTGTATAAGACTGTAGAGTCTAGCCCGCAGGCCATTGAACTCACGAATTTTTCAGGTCTCTACGCATTTCTAACAGACGAGAATACTCTCATCGAGACTCACATTACGGCACTCAGCTCTTTTCGAACACTACTCCAGCTATAAATAAATAAAGTGAAAATGACTGAGATGAGAAAGTGTTTTCTTGTGTCACACCGTTAACAGTCGGTGACACAGGACGCGTTGTTAACAATTGACGGACTCCGAGTGCAGCGAGGTTGTTGAGATGCGAGAAACTCTACCTTACCGACAGAGCGCTAAACTTACTGGGTTATACGGTTCACGGTAAAGTGAGCACTTTTAAGGCCCTATTTACTTTTTCCTTTCTGCCATTTTTTTTAATCCTTTAACCACCTTTCCAACTAAATATCGCCATCTAAGTAATAAACACGGAGAGTTTATTTCACCGCAATCGGAAGTTAACGTATAAGGGTAAAATAAAATATATTTATTGACTAATATTCGAAATGCGAGGACTTTCGAAAGTGCTCACTTGACCGCGAATGGCCTATAGTTAGCAGCATAGTGAAGTGCACGTGACGTCAGCGGACAGCCGCGGGCTGTCCACAGAGGAAACACGGAACAGCATCTGTGGGCAGTCGTGTCCTTGGCCACCGCGCATGCGCGTCTGAGGACCAGTCACATATCCACTAAATGCCCTAGGTCAGTTCTTACTCCAGCGTGTACACGGGTACGATTTTATTAAATAAATTGACGCGCAGTCAACACAATTTCAAAATAAGGAATTCCTAGTCAACTTCAATGTGAGTTAATCCGGAAGGTAACGTGGCACGAGGGTGTTTGCGGATATCGTCCGCGAACATTGGCTTTCAGCTCTGCTACGATCACGGGCGCCGCTGGACAGTCTTCTGCTCACAAGTCATCAGCACAGAGTAGATAAGGATACAGAGGTGAAACAACCGCTTATTCGACGCGGCCGCACGTGCCAGAAAGGCGACGTCACTGTACTGCTACATGCCGGAACGCCGTCAGCCAATCAGCGTCTGGTAACCTACTGCTGAGCCGGCAGCCCAGCCAATAGGGAACCATTCGCAGTATGCAGTAGCCAATTGGACACAAGTTCCGTTCCCAGAGCCCCGCGCGGCCAATTGGAGCGTGGGTACGCCACAACTAAGGAACCGCCACGCCACGTCGCCAGTGCGTTCTTATATATCCTGTGCCGCGACCGTGTAGCTCGCCTACAGCGAGGCGAGATGCCAGAGAGACCATTATCAGAGCGCTTTGCTNCGAGGCGAGATGCCAGAGAGACCATTATCAGAGCGCTTTGCTCAGTGACGAGAGCACATTACGCCTTAGTACACTGAGAAAATGGGTTTGTTGAACCAAACAGAGTTTACTTGCCGGCAACCAAATTAATTGTTTGTATAGAGGCTACAAAATATTTTGTTGTTAAAAATAATAATTTTCTTGTCCTTATTTGGTTGCTCCAAACAAATATTTGGTTCAGCTATTTGTAAATTGAACAATTTTTTTCTTTAATACANTTGTCCTTATTTGGTTGCTCCAAACAAATATTTGGTTCAGCTATTTGTAAATTGAACAATTTTTTTCTTTAATACAGAATAACTCGAAGCCCGACAGAGAATCGAACCTGGATCAGCTACGTCTGAGCACAGCGCCTTAACAACCTCAGCTACGCCTCAGCACAGCGCCTTAACAACCTCAGCTACGCCTCAGCACAGCGCCTTAACAACCTCAGCTACGCCTCAGCACAGTGCCTTAACAACCTCAGCTACGCCTCAGCACAGCGCCTTAACAACCTCAGCTGGAGCGATTAGCAATGAATTAGGAANGCCTTAACAACCTCAGCTACGCCTCAGCACAGCGCCTTAACAACCTCAGCTGGAGCGATTAGCAATGAATTAGGAATGTTTTTTAATACACACATTAAAAATACTGGACGACGTGCGTGAATAATTATTTAAAGTTTTACAGATTTAATTTTTGGTTTCCCCTTAAACTTGTTTTATTAGGATTTTTATATCATCATTAAGCATCAATAAATACACCAACAAACCCCGTTACTAACCCAAATGTCACAAAACATACAAACAAACTCACGAAGACTTGACTGTCTGAGTGGCCAAACAAATAAACAGAGTTGATTCAACCTAATATTTTTTGACAACTCAATTTCGTTTGGCCCAACACACATGTTTTGTTAATTCAAGCGCGTATTTTGATAGTTGTACAAAATTAATTTTGTTGCTTTTCAAGTTTTATTTATTCAACGAAATATTTTGATGGGGCACGTAAATATACTTTTGACCCTATACAAACAAATATGTTGTCGGCTGTTCTCTCGACGGCAATGGTCGCTCGCGTGTACGATCTCGACCAGGTGGGGGGACACAGACGCACACAGGCACATCGTCCGCGAGCCATAACCCACAGTGTTCGTCTGCCTCCGGTGTTTAGACAAGGAACACTGCAACACGTAGTGCATTCGTGATTGCTTCCAACTTCTCCGAAGCCCTCCGAAGTTCTACTTTCAGACCATCTCTCCGCCTAAGGCAGAACAAAGCTTAACCAAGTATAGAAAATTACAGCCGAGGNGAAGTTCTACTTTCAGACCATCTCTCCGCCTAAGGCAGAACAAAGCTTAACCAAGTATAGAAAATTACAGCCGAGCGACAACGCATAGCATTCGTGCGCACTCAGTTCAATAATATTTGGCCTAACAAACATTTCTTACTAGGGAATTACCAACACACCTATTCTCTCATTGCCTTTATTCATANAATAATATTTGGCCTAACAAACATTTCTTACTAGGGAATTACCAACACACCTATTCTCTCATTGCCTTTATTCATATTAATAATAATTTTAATACTATTCTTAATTAATATAAAATTTAATTAAAAGTTTAATTTAATAAATAAAAACATATTAATGCTAAAACAGAATAAAATTCTTCTGATACAACACGTATTTATGAAACAACCAAGCACGTCATACATGGGGAGATTTGTCAAAGCTTTGATTCAAAAAGTGTGAAGAAACCGCTAATAGACTACAGCAGTTCTTATTGGAGCTCACGGAGACTTTAAAACATTCTAATTTTATTGCAAGTAACGTTGTTAAATTGTTCAGAAAGTGTAATCGGGTGTTTGTAACACTATTAGTAACTTGTGTAATAACTTTTCTTCCATTCTGATGGTTCCTTTGTGGTGTCGCGTTTTTCTCAAGTATTAGTTTTTAAAGAAGTGTTCGCGGAACGTACGTAAAATTATTACCGCGTAGGCAGGGCTCTGTGAGACGCAGAGTAGAGCCGGCGGCAGACATGTGTGGAAGTGCTGTGCCGACACAAACACACACACAGGCCGTGGAGGGGTTTTTGAACCTGGAGGCGATGACGCAGCCGGCCGATGGACGGGATGAAATGCGCGGGCTAAATACCAAGGTCATCTCCGCGAGACCCTCTTGCTCTCTGTTTATTTATAGTTTGCCCGAGGCGCTAATATCTCAGTCACGCACTTCGCCCCACATGCGCGCGTGCGTCTGTGTGTGGTCTGCGTGCCGCTACAGCACTCGCTGCGTGTAACTGGCTGGCTCCCCGCGGCGCGCTGGCCAGCGGTCGTGTGCAGTGCCGGATATGGACGCACATTAAGGGGTCCGTCTAGCCAGACGTATTTAGCGCGTCCGAGGCCTAGAAGCACGAGAGCGCTAAAGGCGACCTAGGTACGCCCATCGAATGTCTGGTAGCCTTTACGCGCAAAGCACTAGCCTGGCGTACAGTCNAGGCGACCTAGGTACGCACATCGAATGTCTGGTAGCCTTTACGCGCAAAGCACTAGCCTGGCGTACAGTCTCTTTCTCTTTCTCTTTCTCTCTCTCTCTCTCACTCTCTCTCTCTCTCTCTCTCAAGTCAACATGCCTTTGCAGGACTTTCAGTGGAGACCATATCATTATATGGCGTAATAGCAAATATAAATATGTGCTACACGTCTCTGTCGTACGATAAACAGTCTACCGTAAGTTCAATACCTAAAAATTACTGCGAAACACTCGTATGTGTTTCGTCTCTCGAGTGTTATTGGTAAATGAACAATCCTCATAACTTCTACGCATTTAGGCTAAAGCTGTTTTCTAAAGACGCTCTCTGCTTAACTGTTTGATGTCCTGGGTAAGAGCCCGCCTTAAAGTGTATCCAATAAACTGCTAATTAACAAAGATTCTTCGTCGGCATGATATGCTGACACTGTCAGGTAATTGACTCTATATTGTTCCTTACGAATCACGAACCTCCTAGTCCGTAATAGAATTACAAAATTGTTTGGAAATCTTGGAAGGAAGTCGGGGAAATTTGTTCCGGAACAGAAATGTGATTTTCTACGGAAACGGAATATCAGGATTGTTTTGAAGCCGTGGGTTGACGTAGCCTAATTTTTATATAATCCGCACAACTATGATGTTTTTAAAGCTTCTAACTTCTTTCGCTAAGGAGCTTCGTAAAAAATCAAATTATTCCTTTTGACTTTAGAAATTATTAAATTCGCCTCCAGTTCAATATCTATACACCCTTTTCACTTTTCAAAGATACGCATTGAACGCGGAAATAGAAATCGGGGAACCACAATCCCGGCGTGAAAAGTTTCTCAAATGCTATTCGTGTTCAGACGCCGCTCTGAAATATTGAACAAATGTTTAACGTCGACTATACCTTTGCGTCTCTGTTTGGGAGCCCGGGCAGACGGAATCTCTAGTGGGGAATGTTTGAAGGTCTCAAGGTCACGTGTGGCGATGAGGAAACGTCATTCACAGGCGGGCAGCTCAGTGGAAAGCCAATGGATTAAACTCCTGACGTCACTTTGCACTTATCTCCTTTCTCGCATGGAAACTGTACAAGAAAACCCTAAAATGCTGTTTTTAGCAGCAATCAATATATTTTTCCTTTCAATATGTATTTAATTGGATAAAATTATAATGTGGTGGTTATAGATAATTGTTTATATACCTTTCCTGTAATTAAAGTCATATTACCACGCCATTTATTTACGAGATACGCGTATACAAGCAAACACTGTCTTCGAAGATTTTACCAGGCAGTGCCCTTAATTAGGCAACTTCTTGTGCGATGCAGCACTGTGCATTATGTTCAAACCACATACCTACCAGTAAGATACACAGATNGAACTGTACAAGAAAACCCTAAAATGCTGTTTTTAGCAGCAATCAATATATTTTTCCTTTCAATGTGTATTTAATTGGATAAAATTATAATGTGGTGGTTATAGATAATTGTTTATATACCTTTCCTGTAATTAAAGTCATATTACCACGCCATTTATTTACGAGATACGCGTATACAAGCAAACACTGTCTTCGAAGATTTTACCAGGCAGTGCCCTTAATTAGGCAACTTCTTGTGCGATGCAGCACTGTGCATTATGTTCAAACCACATACCTACCAGTAAGATACACAGATGTCGGGCTGCCTAAATACATACTAGCATTTCTTGTTACTATACTAATTGTTTGTATTAATACTGTATTATTAACAATGGACTTATTTCCAAGAATAATTTTTTAAATAAAAATACGCTACAAAATGAAACAAAAAATTCAAGATGACAATAAACGTTCTTTGTAGGAATTGTTCTTGTCACCATTCGGCACAGGCCGATAGTAGACTGCATAACCGAGAAATTAGCAATACATAGACATTGAAAATAGAATCCTGTATGGAGGGCGCCGACAACCCTATGCATGCTTAAAAACATAAACAAATATAGCTGCCACCTGGTGGCTAAATAGGCAGCTTGTCTGGTGGGTAAATCGAGAAAGTAGCGTCACCAAGGTCTTGGAAATGAAAACATTAAATCTGAAATGGCGGCCTCCAGCAATGTATAAATAAATTACAAACAAAAAATCCAAGATGGCTGCATTCGACGGGATGGATATGGGTGGTGGTCTGCCGACTAATTAACCAATGAGAAACATTGGTAGGGGAGGGGGGATGTTAAGACAATGTGATTGATTGGAGGAGGACCAGTCGTCTGCTTGACATAGTGTTAAGAGGGGTAGAGGGGGGACCTCCGGAAATTTTAATTTTTCAAAATAAATTTTGTAGCAATAATATATTTTAAATAATATTTTATAAATTTTCAATAACAAATTTTTATGAATTTTTGGGGATTTGTTGGATTTTTTTGGGTTTTCAATGTCATGGGCATGGGGTCAAAGTCAAAGGTCATGGTCACCGGCATCCAACATGGCGAACAAGATGGCTGACAGAACCAACATGGTTGATGGTCAGGTCTGACACTGGACCCTGGAGTCCGTGAACGATTTGGCGTACCCTATGCCTATAAAACCAATATGGTCACCACTGCTCTGCCCTATAAAACGATCCACCAAAATCCTTCCGATGTATAGAAAAGTGTCTTTCGGGGGATGGTTTTTGCAACTGGGGGATCGGTGCTTTTATGTGGGAAAAACGGGAAATTTTAAGGGAATAAAGGGAAAATCCGAGGGGCAATAAGAAATTTTGAGGAAAATTAAAGCGATTTTGAAGGAANCGTTGTGCCAAAGTCATCTATTTCCTTTTACTTATGTCTGACGGGGATTGTTCATCATATTAAAGCACGAGAAGTATTGTCAAATGGCTAAATTAAATAGATAATTCCAAATTTATTTTATTAAAAGGGCGCCCACCAACACACAACCTTAGTTATAAGTTGAAAAAGAAATTAGCATGCTCCATCAAATTCTGGAAGATAACACTCAAGTTAGGTAAGAAACAGGAGAAACATTCCATAGCAAGTACTGTTTCAAATTAATTTTCAATCACTACTTTACCGGTTAAAGGCTTTGTGTTAATAACCTTGTTCGGTTCAACGATTTGCAGATTTACAGGTACTTTATTTGCTGACTATTAACCTTGATGAAGGTACGTGATTACGAACTAAAATTTCCTACAGCTACATGTAAAAACGACACAATATGGCAAAAAACATGTTCGGACTAAAACGTTCTTGGGTCCAGGCCTGTTATCTCGTGATGCTGGATTCGGGACTTCTACAAAGCAAATGTCTGTGCGTCATCTATAAATGAAGTCGAGTACAATACGAGTTTTCGTGGTTAAAACTGTATTTCAGATTATTCAAATATTAAGTTATATAAATATAAACTGAAGAGCCAAAGAAACTGGCATAGGCATGCGTATGCAAATAACAGAGGTATGTAACCAATCAGAGTAACGCGATACGGTCGGCAGCGCCTATATAAGATAACAAGCGTCTGGCAAAGTTGCTAGATCGGTTACTGCTGCTACAATGGCAGGTTATCAAGATTTAAGTGAGTTTGAACGTGGTGTTATAGTCGGCGCACGAGAGATGGGACATAGCATCTCCGAGGTAGCGATAACATTTGGATGTTCGCGTACGACCATTTCACGAGTGTACCGTGAATATCGGGAATCCGGTAAAACATCACACCTTCGACATCGCTGCGGCCGGAAAAAAATCGTGAAAGAACGGGACAAACGACGACTGACGAGAATCATTAAACGTNGCTGCCGGAAAAAAATCGTGAAAGAACGAGACAAACGACGACTGGCGAGAATCATTAAACGTGGCAGACGTGCAACCCTTTCTCAAATTGGCGCAGATTTAAATGCCTCCTGCATACCTTCNAAAAATATATTTGCTACAATATGTCTTGCTCATTTTCAGTTTATAATTAGTTTCCCCAGTAATGTGAGATACAGTCTGGATAGACGTTAACATTTGCACGTGTTTAGACAAGAAAAGTACAAATTATAATATTTAAAATGAGTTGAACATACGTAACATTGGCCATGTAGAATAATTTCGCAACTATTAAGGTAAAGAAATTCACGAAACTTAAAACGAGAGCCGTCTCTCGCGATAGATTCAGTAGACGAAGTGGTTCAGCACTCAGCGATTAAAAGACCGCCAATACATTATTTATTCAGATAATTATGTTCACTTAACACAGCGAATATCTGTGTTGCGTCAGTAAACTGAGATAGTGTTCGAATTAATCACTTTGTTATTTATATTTAGTAGGTTACACATCTGACTCTGTCAGCAGTCACTTGCTCAGCAACTGTAACCACACATAATTATAAGTTCTATCGGAAAGTATGATAAAAGAAAATGAAATATGCAAAATTAACATATTTTATAATATCGAAAAAGACCTGGATGCTAAGTTATTTATAACTGTAAGCTCGACACTATATTACTGTAACTGTCAAAAAATTTATAAGAATCCTACTGACTTGAGACGCTAATTTTAATAACAAATCACAGTTATTTATTAAAAAAATAAGTTCATTATGCATTCACATGCATATTTTGCATGTTAAAATAATATGATGGTGATGTGGTGATGTTTTATGGTATATTTGTACTTAGTCCATTCCGTTTCATATCAACAACTAATTCTACACTACGAATCATTTTAGTATGTAACATTTTAGTTATTGTAGTACACGTCATAATTTAAGTATACCAAAACGAGTCGAGTGGCCTTAAGTAAACTAAATACGCCAGTTCGAGGACTGCCTGAAGGTTCCTGGGTGTTCCTGCCGTAATGGACTTGGCAGACACCACGTAGTTACACGAGGAAGGCTGATGGGAGGAGAGATAAAGCTGGCTGGTGGCGGCTTCATGAGTTGGCAATCCTGCCGCAGAGTAGAGATCCACACCAGGGTTGCCAACATTTCCAGAGAAAGTCTCTAAATCGGTATACATAAATCGNCTGCCGCAGAGTAGAGATCCACACCAGGGTTGCCAACATTTCCAGAGAAAGTCTCTAAATCGGTATACATAAATCGCCAGGAAATCAGCAGATTGCAATCTATTTAAAATTAAATTTAGAATACGCGTACAAAATATTTTGTTCTCGCAGTTTGAAATATTATTTATTATTGCTCGTTAGAGTTGATTATTACAATATAAACACTACTTTCAGAAAAAAAACCCTCTTATCTGGAATACTTTAATATCGTTTTCGTTAGACATACGTAGAAACGGACTGTAGGTCTACTATCAAACTACATACATTGAAACTTTGAGTACTTTGCCAATGTGGAAGTTCCCTAAAATTTATTTAACCGATAATCAAATGAAAAAAAACATACAATATGCATGCTTTCTCCGGGAGTACATCTTATGTTCCGGACAAATGAACAATCCCGAAGTCACAAAAGTGCGATATTCTGGTAACAGAAAAAAAAAAATACAAAGTCTCTCGTGAAATCACCAGATCTGTCACCCGAATTCGACAGAATAACTTTACAACCTGTCGCAAATACGACATTTGGTCACCAGAACTTCCTCTGACATCAGGGAACGTGGTGAGAAAATCGGCAAGTTGGCAAGCGTGCAGTCGGAACGTAGAGGCCGCCGGGAGAAGGCGACTCGAGGTCGACAAGTTGAAGGCCGTGATGCAACTTCCATTGAGAGGCCGCGCTTGTCTAGAAGGTTCTCGCCCTCAGCAGATAAGTACCCCCCCCANGCCGTGATGCAACTTCCATTGAGAGGCCGCGCTTGTCTAGAAGGTTCTCGCCCTCAGCAGATAAGTACCCCCCCCAACCTCCCTCTCCCACTCGCTGTGTGGCGGATAACAGATAGCACACCATCGCTCAGCCGCCATCTGCTATCGGGCTATCTACCAGGTCGAGGTCAGCCTCTTACAAGGTTCTCGGCACCGCACACGTTCGCAGGGAGCTCCGTTGTGAGCACATACTCTTCACAGTGGAGGAACCTATCTTTGAACAATGCCACTGCCCCTACCTTCATACACTGAAGAGCCAAAAAAACTGGAACACCTGCCTAATATCGTGTAGGGCCCCTAGAGCACGCATAAGTGCCGCAAGATGACGTGGCATGGACTCGACTAATGTCTGAAGGTATGCAGGAGGCAGTTCATACCATGAATCCTGCAGGGCAGTCCACAAATCCAATCTGCGCCAATTTGAGAAAGGGTTGCACGTCTGTCACGTTTAATGATTCTCGTCAGTTGTCGTTTGTCCCGTTCTGTCACGATCTTTTTCCGGCAGCAGCGATGTCGAAGGTTTGATGTTTTACCGGATTCCCGATATTCACGGTACTCTCGTGAAATGGTCGCACGCGAACATCCAAATGTTATCGCTACCTCGGAGATGCTATGTCCCATCTCTCGTGCGCCGACTATAACGCCACGTTCAAACTCACTTAAATCTTGATAACCTGCTATTGTAGCAGCAGTAACCGATCTAGCAACTTTGCCAGACGCTTGTTGTCTTATATAGGCGCTGCCGACCGCATCGCGTTACTGTGATTGGTTCCATACATCTGTTATTTGCACACGCACGCCTATACCAGTTTATTTTGCTCTTAAGTGTATATGTTAACGTGCACACTGACAGGAATGCGTCCTGTAAAGTTTGTAACGATTGGGGGGAAACATGTTCTATGTATTAACGTTTAATTAAAAGTCTTAGGTAAACATCTGTGATAACNTTTGTAACGATTGGGGGGAAACATGTTCTATGTATTAACGTTTAATTAAAAGTCTTAGGTAAACATCTGTGATAACTAAAATATTTATTTTGCTTTCTGTTTTTGTAACGTATGCATGTGTAAGAATAAGCAAATTTGCATGAAATTTACTTTTGTGATAATTTCAGAGTTTCATTTCACCAACGCATGAATAAAGTTTTCAGGCTCATTTAAATGTTAGGCCTTAATTGTACACACGGTGGAAGAATACATAATGAGCATATACGTGAATCATAGGCAGGGATTTCAAAAGCGCTGTGCTGTATACCTAGCCAATCGCCTTCAAAGACACACCAAACAAAACATCGTTATCAGCTTTACTAGAAGAAACTCATTCAATTGCGCATAAAAATGAACTTAAAAGATAATTGGTTATGTACAACAATTTTTGTGCGAGCATGTTTTAGAAATACTAGTATGTATCGTGCCAAAACCACTAATGATTAGCAATTTTCCTGTTGTCTGACTGTCGATAGTTATTTTGGCGAGCTGTTCCGTTTTGATTGTTCTTGTTGAATTACGTGAGTAGAGATTTCAAATCATTTTCACGATTCTCTACAATACTGTATGTCTTTAATTCTTGGGAAAAGAAACGAACTAGTGCATGCCTCGTCTTGGGTAATGCAGAAATTAGAAAATAGTTTTTCAATAATAAAACTATTTACTTCGATAGCTCCATTGTTGAATGACGTTGAATAAATAAAGCTGGAGTCCTATCCTTAAACATTGATCCCTTGATACAAACCTCGATAAATTTTGCAATTTCGCACCACCTGTAATTTGCTGCACATGGAATATGTTCGCCGGAACAGTAGGCACAATACAAAACAAAATACATTCGTCAAGTCTGAAGCGGCATTCTGTACATACAGTGTGTGTTATCAAACCATACCTTATCTTGGGCAGTGAGCAATCTAGCAACTAAGAATTCCCGGTAGTGCATTACATATTTGTAGGTGCATAACAACATGTATTGCGCACGTAACGAGGTACGAGAATAAATATTACGGTACGGGACGAAATTACGGTACGACAAGAAATTTTATTCGGGTACTCGATACGACATTATACCTCCATTTCAGATACCTTAAGACCAACTTTTCATAAAACTCTAACAAAGAGGTGTTTTTGTGAACGGACATGTTGAAGCAATGATTACGGCGCGGATTTTAATCCTAAAAATTAACATATGTAATATAATTCGGCTGGCAATGAGAAATAATTGTTTTCAATTACAGTAGACCAAAATTCCAAGGATATTTATCACTGTGCATTTTATTTTCTATCTCAAGTTAAAACAATACAGTCAAAAAAGTTGCACGTGGGCTTTTAGCTGCCATCTCGTGACGTTTAAAATTAACTGGGCCTTTTAAAAACGTGTGACTTGCACGTAAATTTTAATTTTAAATGTCTTACGATATTGAAATAAAAAAAATTATGTCCAACCGACAATCCTGGAAACTTACGTAAGTTGATAGCAGGTACTCTGAAACCGTTCAAGAAATAGAAATCAACAGGCTGATTATGAACTTCGTAAGACAGTGTTGTCAAACCTATTTGCGTTCTTAAACGGATATCAATCAACGAGGATATTAGGATAACATGTTTATATGGCTACAGTTTTATCATTAAGACTCTCATAGTTAGTCAAATTACAGGTGAAATTACTTAATAGCGCACCCAACTACCTCATAACTGCGAGGTGAAAAAAAATAGTTTTTTTTTTTTTTTCGATTTACTTAAAATAAATTGACACTACAGTAGGTGATCAGAGATGTGGCACAGAGAATAAAATAACCCTAATAATCCACTTCACATTTATTTTTAGGTGTGTATGCACCGTCATGACTGTGTATGGCTGTGTGGCGAACATTGTGGAATGAAGCGCCTGCGCTGATAGGCAATGTGGCATTCACACTTGTCACACGAGTTGCCTATGTTCTCTCTATTCACGGGCATGCACAGGGGGCCCACACTCAAGAACAGTGGTCCGCCTTTCTTTATAGACTAGAGGCGGCATTGCCCAGTTACCCAATATTAAACACTCAGCTAAATAATATTTAATTTCAACAAATACATTAATCACCGAACAGAATGGTGCCAGGAAGCAGAAAATGGGGAAATACTGTCATAAAAATCGTCACTTTTATACACCGCAACTTCTACGAAACTTCCTGTACTTGCACATAGCTAATAAGACAATTACAATTTATCCGACAATGAAACATATTTATTCAACATCCATCAATCCAAAATCAATGTAATTCACTCTCACATATTCTAGTAATTAATAACTGTGGCCTCTATAAAAACCGACGAACAACGAGGAGAAGGTTAGGCCTCGGGCTTGTCTGTGTATGAAAACGTACAATTGTTATACATTTTTATACAAATGAAATTGTATCCAAGACATGACACCATTGCCACCTATATTTTTAAAATATGAATAACATATTTGTGGCATCTTAAAATTGTTAACTTGTGTCCCAGTTACCTTTCTTAGTTTCCGTAAGAATTAGTTCAGAAAGTATGTTCGTAGACCATAAAATAACTTAACTTTAATATACAAAAGTAGCAATATGTTACGTAGAACGAAAAACATTTTTTAATGAAAAGACTGAAAATTAATTTTGTGCATTCTGAACAGTTATGAATAAGTTGAATTTTGGTGTTACACGATGACAATTATAGCTTCTCCAATATATTTTAATAATACACTGGGGAAACAAGTGTTGTTTAACTATTATCAGTTATTCTATTTCATAATATTTATTTATGGGGATTGTGCGATTCACTAAATATCCAGTTTAAAGTATGAACCAAAAACCTGTTAAACAAAAATCACATAAACATATAATGAGCACACATTTGGCATGATTAATTCAGGTGATGTTATCAGGAAAGCGGCATTATCATGTTTATAGTTCCTTGTCGGTATATTGTAGAATGCTAGTGTAACACACGATTTTTTGAGCTAAAATAAGGAATAATTATTAACATGCAATTTTTATGTTTAACAGGCTCAGTATTATTTTTCACTTAATAAATTTTATTTTGTGGCAAGATTTATTTATTTGTTTAGAAACAGAGTTCATAATATTTAATAATTTTTAACAGCATTTTAATTGGCCGCATATATATATATATATATATATATCTGTGTTTACGTTGTACACGTGCACTTACAAGGTCATATGACACTACGCATTTTTGAACGTTGGGGGCAGTTGTAAGTGGCTGTACAGATGAATTCAATTTGCAACCCTCGTGATTGGTCAGTGTTTAAAGAACATTCTTAAGTTAAGTTTCCAACGAAGAAGACGGACATCTTGTTAGTTGACGTCAGGCAGCCAGTCCGGGTGGACTGTGCACTGGGTACTACATTCAGATTTGTCATAGGGAAGTCGGAGTTCGCAGACCTGGAAGTGCAGGCCGTCCACTACAGACGAAGACGCGAGGTGTTAGAAGCAATAAGAAGGCCTTTATTGCCTCCCTCCGCGTGGCTCACAGAGAGGTTAGCTAGCACTCGTGAGACGTCCGTTAAGGCGCCACTGAACTGTATGCTAGCGCCGTGAGCCGTGTGCTTACATACAGGGAAGACGTCACCCAGGGAGAGATGCCCCGTCGGCGTACCTCGTCATCGGGAACTTCAAGGTCATCGAAATTCTACGTTTGAACACTAATTCCACATAAGAAATTATAAATAAAGTTTTTCGCCTAACACCGTTTATTCAACCTTATAGAACATTTTCACCCCACCATGTTGTTTTTTGTATGCACACTTTTCTGACATTTTACTACGGCAAACCTGAACTGAACCCTTACTCTGCCGCTAGCTGATTGCAAACTTTTTGTTTTAAATAATTCNATTTTACTACGGCAAACCTGAACTGAACCCTTACTCTGCCGCTAGCTGATTGCAAACTTTTTGTTTTAAATAATTCTTTTTTAAAGAACATTTAAAATTTTTGGCGTAGCTTTTGAACTTTTTGAAGTATTAAAATTATTTTTAACCATCACGAGGGCACTAGTGTTTCAAAGGCAGAGATATTTTCGATTATATGGTTAATATTTTCGGAGCCACAAATAATCTGCTAATTTGTATTGCCATCTGGATTAATTATTTGGTTTTTCTGGTAAAAGTCAAGTTATTCAGAGTATAATTAAACTTCCAGATATTTTCCAAACACAGTCGAATATTGTTGTCATTTTGTAGTAGTAGCAAGTTTTCTCCTAGTGTTCCTGTTTGTGTATGTGTTTGTTCTGCCCCCAAGTATCTTTACTACCTGAATGCTGTGTTGTTGTATGTACAAATGGTACACGTTACTTCAGATTGGTAATATCAAGTATTCCCACTCACAGTCTGGACGGGGCTGGGCAACAGTAACTCGTCAGACTGCATTCAAACGTCACTAATGTGAATCTATTACAGTTCTCTCACGGTTTTGTGTTATCAGGGAGTTAAAGGGGCAATACCTCTGATTTTCAGTAATCACACCAATTCAGTACTAAATTTGGACGATCGTGATTGCGCAGCTAGGGTTGGCACTCTACCCAGAAAATTCGTTACACGTACTACAGCTGCCGCAACGCCATCCTCATATACACAGAGGTGTACAGAACCCTTCTTCTCCCTCAGTTTTGTATTATTTTGCATTACGTATTAGTGCCTCACATTGTTGTATACTGCTGTGTGCAGAGTGTGCGAGGAAGTCGTCTAGTCGTTATACGCTTTACGTCGTGTCATTACGTTTTACACGCTACATCATTACACTAGTTTTGCTTCATACGCATGTTTATCAGTTATGTGTAGCGTAGTAACCGATTTTAATTTAAAAAATACGCTGTCCTAATAATTAATCATTTATGACACAATCACTTCTCGTGACAGCGTCTTCAGTCGAGTGCTACGAAAACACGCAACGTGGACTTTTATAGCCGTTTGCGCAATAAATCAACTGTATGTGTCTTAATATACANATTTTACTACGGCAAACCTGAACTGAACCCTTACTCTGCCGCTAGCTGATTGCAAACTTTTTGTTTTAAATAATTATTTTTTAAAGAACATTTAAAATTTTTGGCGTAGCTTTTGAACTTTTTAAAGACGGGGCTGGGCAACAGTAACTCGTCAGACTGCATTAAAACGTCACTAATGTGAATCTATTACAGTTCTCTCACGGTTTTGTGTTATCAGGGAGTTAAAGGGGCAATACCTCTGATTTTCAGTAATCACACCAATTCAGTACTAAATTTGGACGATCGTGATTGCGCAGCTAGGGTTTGTACTCTACCCAGAAAATTCGTTACACGTACTACAGCTGTCGCAACGCCATCCTCATATACACAGAGGTGTACAGAACCCTTCTTCTCCCTCAGTTTTGTATTATTTTGCATTACGTATTAGTGCCTCACATTGTTGTATACTGCTGTGTGCAGAGTGTGCGAGGAAGTCGTCTAGTCGTTATACGCTTTACGTCGTGTCATTACGTTTTACACGCTACATCATTACACTAGTTTTGCTTCATACGCATGTTTATCAGTTATGTGTAGCGTAGTAACCGATTTTAATTAAAAAAATACGCTGTCCTAATAATTAATCATTTATGACACAATCACTTCTCGTGACAGCGTCTTCAGTCTAGTGCTACGAAAACACGCAACGTGGACTTTTATAGCCGTTTGCGCAATAAATCAACTGTATGTGTCTTAATATACANAGTGCTACGAAAACACGCAACGTGGACTTTTATAGCCGTTTGCGCAATAAATCAACTGTATGTGTCTTAATATACAGTTTCACCCTTTCATGATATATTCCACGCCCAAAAGCCACGTGCAGAAGAATAAAATCCAACAAAGTCGCTGAAAACAAAACTAACGACGCACTTGCCATAGCCTAACACATGGAACACACCAGAGCATGTAGATAACCACATTTGCATGATCATTCCTCCGGCCGTATGCTAGGCGCTACGGTGCTGCTCCTANGATATATTCCACGCCCAAAAGCCACGTGCAGAAGAATAAAATCCAACAAAGTCGCTGAAAACAAAACTAACGACGCACTTGCCATAGCCTAACACATGGAACACACCAGAGCATGTAGATAACCACATTTGCATGATCATTCCTCCGGCCGTATGCTAGGCGCTACGGTGCTGCTCCTAGCGTCACTTTGCGTCTCTCATACATGCAGCCACGTTGTCAGCACTGCAGAGAAGGGTCGGCCAACAGTTCCCGGTAGGTCTTTTACCGACATTGTAGTACACATTTAGACTGGAGATTGTGCCCAGCGCGTGTGGACGTGTTCATCATTGCTTATCTCGTAACACTTAAAGCGTTCAACTTGCAATGCTGAGATAGCCGAAAAGAAATCAGGATGTTCGCAATTAATGACATTCCCTTACGTTTCTCAACTTCCGCGTTGAACAACACTACATTATTCTACTGTGATGCTGGCGTGAGAAATAAAGGCTGTTTCGAAATAATCCCTAATGGATCCTATAATGCATGAAAAGTGCGCCGTGGTGTACTCGGACATCTTTGGTAGCTTCCGGTGCCAAGATATGTGTTACTTCTGATCCATTCCTTTCGCACCACACTCGTTCTTTTGTTACTATTTGTTTGCTTTTATGATTTAGANATGTGTTACTTCTGATCCATTCCTTTCGCACCACACTCGTTCTTTTGTTACTATTTGTTTGCTTTTATGATTTAGGCCTTTGTCAACCTTTAATAATTTGTCTATAAAATAAAACTGATTAATTTTATGTTTTAAATATTTTCACGTTTTGTTATAGTACACATGCAAATGTATTTTATTTATACATTACTTACTAATGGAAAATAATTGTCTGCGCAATATTTTATGGTAAATACAATTGACAGAAGTTCTGTAAATATAAATCGGTTAATCTTTTATATTATATAATAAATGATCAGCCTGCGTATTTAAATATTTGCATTTACTTTCATCGTATAGCAAGGGTACCGAGGGTACATGAGCGGAAACCACTTCACACCTGTGTAAGAGCTCGTCAAGGATTCTGTCTCCATCAACTCCTTGAAAATGTCGATCCCAGTCACGGCGACTTCATCCTACCTGTGTAGCGACGCGAGAATAATGAGCACACCCATCCTCTGGTGTTCAGAAACACACGTCTTCAAGATACGGTATTCGGGCTGCGCGGGCAATCACCTACGTGTCTCAGTCTGCGAGACAAAGATTGCGTTCTTTTCTACGCTATCAGCACTCATGCAACCATCTCATGACACATTCAGTTTCACAAGAAAGGGGTTGGCAGTTGGCGGGAAATGGGACTAGTGACCTGGTGCATGTAGTGAACCATGACCATTTGGGCGTTGGTTAGGATCTTGCATGGCATGCACGGCAGCGCACAAGAAGTATTCCGCGTCGAAGCGTCTTGTGCATTTGATGCAGGAAATGAATGGGCTTTGGGTAGATGCTCGAATAAATTTAATCGAGGAAATTTGGGTGCAACATACAATATTTCTTCTCAAATACTTACAAAGCTGTCAGGGATGGATCTAGATTGACATGAAACTGCCCTGTGATTGTTTTACAATAAAACTGAAATAATGTCACCGATTTCATTTGATTAATTTAATATAGTTTGCCAAAATTATGACGATAGAGTGCTCCTATCCCGTGCCACGGCTGTAGAGAATCGATATCTGCACCTGTACAAAGGGGGAGTGAACCCCTCCCCCTCCCTCCAAACCAGAAGTCTTGACTCGCCCCTGGTCCCGGTAGACACCGCGTTACGCACAGTACACGCCCAAAGCTCTTCAACATCGATGGCATTATTATCGCCAAAACCNTCCCGGTAGACACCGCGTTACGCACAGTACACGCCCAAAGCTCTTCAACATCGATGGCATTATTATCGCCAAAACCTTCTGCAAAACTACAATTGCGCGTGCACACCATTATTGCTTAACGGTAAGTTTTAATTTCAAAACTAGAACAATTGTATTGGCGGATTTGTCTGCTGCATTCCTGGAAAGTACACGGGAACATACCCGCATNATTTCAAAACTAGAACAATTGTATTGGCGGATTTGTCTGCTGCATTCCTGGAAAGTACACGGGAACATACCCGCATGTATTCAGAATTAAATTCCAATCTGTGTTTGTGTTGAGAATAAATATTTCTTGCTCCGTGTTTTTGTTCACATGAACGCTAGCACGATGTTTTGCGCCTTCTAAGAATACCAGCGCATTCATGAAAAACGTCAAGGGGCGTCCCTAGTAAAGAATATCGAACGCGTCAAGGTCACACCTACCGCAAGGAGGCATTGTGATGGCGATGGAAAATAGCATACACAATCTTCGCCCGCACTCTGTTTCCTCGTATATTTAAGCGTCGACTATACGGATTTACGGCAATCTGTTCAGAGAAGATACAGCATTGACGCCGTAGNTCGCCGTAGTCTAAAACACGGTTTTACAGAAAAATGAAAATCGTAAACAGAGGGCCACTACAGCGATTTTTGCTCACTTTGGCACCTTTTAACTACCNACGCCGTAGTTTAAAACACTGTTTTACAGAAAAATGAAAATCGTAAACAGAGGGCCACTACAGCGATTTTTGCTCACTTTGGCACCTTTTAACTACCGCATTTATGTTTCAGTAAGCAAATTCATAGATGGGAAATAAAATATCGACTTTCATTAATATCCTGTGAAAAGATTTTCGTTAAAATATCTTACAGTTTTTTTTAAATAGTGTAGTAGACACAACTGTCTAGAAGAATGAGACTCACATGACATCTAGACAGCCTCCTTAAGAGTACATGGACCGTACGTTTATTTTGTTCGCTGTCGAGGCACAGCGATACGGGCGACAATAACACGCACGACCAGTTCCCCGTCGCCCCTACGCGCCGGGCGCTGAACCTGCGTTCAAATGAGATCTGTAACAGTGGGATTTTATCACACGCGATGAAAGCTTACAGATCAAACTACGACTGTAGGGTTCTAGTCGTTTACCCTACATATTAGAGAAACAGCGCGGGCCGGCTCTAAAAATGCGATTTTTTTTTTTACCATTTGCACTATTTTTTTTCTTAGAATACACTTAAAAGGATCAAAACAAAATTGTACGGACTTAGGTAATTGTTTTTTTTCTCAATATTTTCTAGCAAAAAATCATATACCAGAGGCATCTATTTGCTGAGACAGACGTTAACGCGCAAACAAGGAACCTACAGGAAACTGTGTACGATGCAGGACCCTCAAGTTGGCGTTGGTTACTTGCCTAGTCCTTTATAAAGACGAGCATCTCCAGGACTCAGTCCGCTGCAATATGTTATCACCGAATATTTGAGAATACATAAGCGAAATTCATTAAAAAATACAATAAAACTACAATAATGACGACTGCCGGCAGAGAGATTTTAGGCTAACGGCGACAGTTAACGATGTACACTGAAGAGCCAAAAAAACTGTTATAGGCGTGCGCATGCAAATAACAGAGGTATGTAACCAATCAGGGTAACGCGATGCGGTCGGCGGCTAGGTCGGTTACTGCTGCTACAATGGCAGGTTACCAGGATTTAAGTAAGTTTGAACGGGGTGTTATAGTCGGCGCACGAGAGATGGGACATAGCATCTCCGAGTTAGCGATAACATTTGGATGTTTGCGTACGACCATTTCACGAGTGTACCGTGAATATCGGAAATCCGGTAAAACATCACATCTTCGACATCGCTGCGGCCGGAAAAAATATCTTGAAATAACGGGACAAACGACGACTGACGAGAATCATTAAACGTGACAGACGTGGAGCCCTTTCTCAAATTGGCGTAGATTTCAATGCCTCCTGCATACCTTCAGACATTAGTCGAGTCCATGCCACGTCGTCTTGCGGCACTTCTGCGTGCTCGCGGGGGCCCTACACGATATTACGCCGGTGTACCAGTTTTTTTTGGCTCTTCAGTGTATTATGATTACCTCTGTCTCACATTTCTATACTATCAAATGTTCAAGAAAATCTTTTGTAATTTACTTAAGCTGCTGCCTGTGAATGTCTCGTGTCCAAAGTAACAGTTCTCTGAGTGAGGAATGATGAGTGGTTGCCACAACAGTTCAACAAATACTGCTACAAGTGAGACAGATGAAGACGGATGTTTTCGTGTCTTGCATCATCACATTTCGCTCCAAATGAGAACTTTCAAGTGCAAATGATTATGTTCGATTTGACTACGTTGTCACACAAATGTAAAATTTTCTCTAAATAAATAAAATTTACAAAAATTTCACCAACAGCAACCCCCTTCTCCCTGTTCCGCTAATTTTCTCACTTATCGGGACCCCCCGTTTTTTTTCCTGTAAAGGAGAAATTGAAGATGTGTTAAGTGAATGACTGTTGCGTCCGGAGAAGTGTATTTACGACAGCAAGTCGACTGTGACTGGGCGCGGATTGGCTCGCTCATAGACCGCCATCTTGCTGCGCGACTGTGGATTGTGAATGTCGGCGAGTATGGTTACGCGTGGATACAGCAAACATCACAATATGCGCTGTCCGCGGTAAACGGAACACTTTCGAAAACACTGCTAAATATCTACTTGTAAGCACATTGTGTATTCTTCCACCACACACACACACACACACATATATATAATATTAGCATTGCTACGACCCTGATCACTTTATTCATCCCTTGGTGAAGTGAAACTGTGAAAAATTTAAAAAAAAATTACTTATTATTACACTTATATACATGAAAAAACAGAGAACAAAATAAATAGTTTCAGTATTCACAATAATTCACCAAACACTTATTTAACGTTAAGACGTGGAACTACTTTCCTTCCGTCATAACCAACTTCACTGGGCGCGTGCCAATCAGCGAGCCCATTAAAATGTATGCAGGTTGTGGCTGGGACATGTTTTCAAAGGTTGGTTGGTTTCAAAAGTACTCAATTAACCCTGTTCACGGTTAATTGAGTACTTTTGAATTCAAAATTTGTAAAATGTCACTGTCCCTTCCTGCGTATATTTAACTGACACACTGACTGGCGCGTGTTTAGTAAAGTTGGTAACGACGAAGGGAAAGTAGGTCCAGTTATTGGAGTTGAATTAAAATCGTCTGGTAAGCATTTGTGAATACTGAAATGTTTTCTTTTGCTTTCTGTTTTTTTTTAATGAACAGAAGTGTAGGAATCAGTAAATTTGTACAGTATTTACTTTTCGTCATAATTTAGCTGTTTCACTTGGCCAACGCATGAGTAGGGGCAGTCATATTTCGCGAATAAACGCCGAGACAAGATAGAGCCCAAAGCACTGTAGGGTCGTCCAGCTTCTTTGATTGGCTAAAAAATGTTCTGGCCCGTGTTAACCGTTTGCGCACGAATCACGAAGGTTCAGTGTCGGAGTTCTTAGTCCTGAGTGGCTTGGTCAAAGACGGACACGGCACCAGCAGCCAATGGAGGTACAACAACAGCTGAGGTTTTTTACGCGAAAAGTCACTGGCCTTACGCATGAGTAAAGATACGAGGCCTACGGCAAGGTTAATCTTACATACGGCGGAAGAATACACGAAGCGCATGCAAGCGTATGTTGAGCAGGGCTATTGGCTCACCGCGGAACAGCGCATACTTACGACGTGGCGTTGCTAGTGGCGGTGTTGAGGTTATGTAGGTCGGCGTAGGCGCTAGGTCGGCAGTTACCTGTGAAGGAGGAGGCTCGGGGCGCGGACGGGAGGCCCGCCCACAGCAGCGCCAGCAGTGCAGCTCGCAGCATATTAGCGTGCGCTCATTGGCCGGTTAGTGTCCGAACACGCGGCGCCGCCACTGGACTGCCCGCGCGCGGGTGTAGCACATCGCGGCCCGCTGGCGACTGCCGCCTGCGA
>NQII01001300.1:283329-303812 GCA_002778355.1 Clitarchus hookeri
ATATATATACAGGATGATTCTGAAATCATGGGACAAACATTGACGTGTTGTAGATCTCACTAAAACAAACAATTATTGTACAGGAAGATATGGGCGGGAGTGACGCGTTGAGGCACAAACACAAAAATAACACATGAAATGCAACACAGTGTTTATTTACAACGTAACCGCTAAATGCCTTTTTACAGCAATGTTTATAAATTAACGAGTTTTAACGATGGTGGGACAGTAATACAAGCTTGGTAGCGTCGGTGGAGTGATTGGCGAACAGATTCGAATACGCCGGGTATTTCACGCACGCGTGGTAACAGTCGGTTAGTGCGGTGTACATCTCCAGCGGTTCGTACGGTGACTGTTGGTGGATGCATTTCCAACAACTGTTTTAACATTTTCTGTACGGATACACTCGTTAAGTATGCTGCTTATGAACATTTTATGTTTCCGTTAATGTTTTATGTTTTTGTGTTTGTGCCTCAACGCGTCACTTCCGCCCATATATTCCTATGCAATAATTGTTTGTTTTAGTGAGCTCTACCACCCCTCAATGTTTGTCCCATGATTTTAGAATCAACCTGCATATAAAAATGTTGTGTCCGTTTGTTCGGACGCGTATAACTCCCGAAAAAATCAACCAATTTTCATTCCATTTTTTTATAAACCTTCCTTTCGTTCCCACGAGTGTTTGTACACCTTTCTTTTTTATCTGTATTACCTGCAAATGTACTAAAATCTGCGAAAAGCTCATTTTTACCATGCTTTCGCGTCAGGAAGCGCCTTTGTTGACAGATGTCTTGTTTGAACGTTTAAGTTTGTTGTTCTCGATGTTTTTTTTCGATTGTTTAAAGATTTTGAAAACACATAAACTTCTTTCAATTAATTTCATAGAAATGAATAGAACAGAAATATTTTATGCCACAGCAACGCGTGGCCTGGGGTAAGCTAGTTATTAAAATAAAATCAATATTTTAAAGAATTGTGATATTATATTCATTTCAGATTTAAACATTTACNCCACAGCAACGCGTGGCCTGGGGTAAGCTAGTTATTAAAATAAAATCAATATTTTAAAGAATTGTGATATTATATTCATTTCAGATTTAAACATTTACAGGGCAGTTTTATGTCAATGTGAGAGTTCTCTTTTGAGGATGGGGGTGCGGCAGGTCTCCTATGACCCTCTTCACGCTCAGGGCGGCGTTACTCTGCGAGTAAACTTTTCTCTTTGGTTGTCCCAGAACACTTTGAGTAACGGTTTTACTTTCTCTTGGCAATGTCCCAAAACTGCAGAGTAATTACTCTGAGCATATTGCCAGAGTAAAATTTTTACACGTACTATTTCAACAAGTAACGAGGGGTAAACTGAAAATGGCGGGAAGTTTAGTAGAATTAAACAAACTAAAAGTAAATGTGGACATTCGGGTTACAGAAACACATGTGAAAATTACAAATGACAAGTGATAAAATTTGAAGTTTTATTTAAAAGTTAACTTGTGTAAAAATTGCATTCGTAGGCGTAATGTTTATGATTAACATATGGTAAGTAAAGCTGCATATGTATGTAATTATTTTTTTGGAAAAGAAAGATTTTGGGGAAATTGATAAACATATTTTGGAATAAATGTTGCTTAATTAATTAGTATACATTTGTAAACACAGCATGCTCTTTATACTATGCTCGTTCCAAAACCACGTTTACTCTTACTTTCATCGGCTGTTATCCTCTGTTACTTTACTCTACTTCCGGAGTAACGTTCTGGAACGCCGTCCAAAGTATAAAACAAATATACAGTTATAATTTTTAAACGGTTACCTACCTGGAATTGTTTGCCTCGTTTCAGACACAGAACAAGGGATCAATAAGAGCGACAGTGATACGCGTATCTCGTGCCCCATCGCCTCTACCTGCAAGGCTCCGAACTGGCGTGTTTACCCATCGTTCTTCTGTAACTATGAGGCTGCAATGCGATTGGTCAGGTGGGGAAGCTGGGATGGGGAAAATCACGGGAAATATGACATTTCTGATTACCAAACCTGGTATGAAATCCGTCCGTAGACGAAAAATGCCATGACGGGTGCCATACTAGCTGGTACAACGGCTGCTGTGGCAGGCTTTGCACAAGCTCTCACGGAATCTGGTGTTGTATAATATAGCCTTCAAGTTTCGCGCCTAACTCTGCAATTGGCTTGGAAGTACACGTGAAGCACACAGATTACTCGAAGCTACGCAGCTCGCGGTAGCAGACATGACAAGGCCCAAAAAGCAATTCGACAATGCCATTAACCCATGCGAACCATACTTCAAAAATTCCAAAAAGTTGGCCCAGGAAGGGGGGTCCCAAGTCAGTAGGCCAATAAAATCCACCGGAACAGCTACAACTTTACTTCGCAGTAAGTTCCATAATACCGTCGTACTTCGATGCACCTTCATTTCACGGAATACAATCTCAATTAACTTCCTTCCAGATTTCCCAAACCAAAGCAGCAAAGAGTTGGGCAGATTCGAAAGTTAAGTCAGTGCTTCAAAGATGCATTTCTGCTATTCGCTGAAGCGTACCCGGCAGATTGACCCTGTTTCCAGCTCTGAAAGGGGAGTTGCAGGCGTGGAAGCCGACGAGGGTGTCAGATACGTCAGTTAATGGCCGTAGTCTGCTGCAGAAGGCAGCTTCTACGCTACCAACATGTCGAGTTCTATTTCAACTCGTATGCACACTACTGGTCGCATAGAGCACAGTGGATCGCTCCTTTTCACGTCGCATCACCTGTCTACGCAGTGCGACAGAAGACCGTGTGAATGTGTTTGTCGTCTTTGCTGCATATCCACCAGGGGATCGCGTCCGCAACGCTGTACGAACAAGCTATGGACATATTTGCTACGAAACTCAAAATAAATGGTTCATTGTGTTTCCTTTGTAACACAAACCGAAATCATAAGTACAGTATTCATGTTTTGTATTGTGATGTTTTTCTTCTCTTTGTAGACAACGCGAGCTGCAAGGGGCCTATACTTGCAGTTTATTTTATTTCAGGTATAAATATTTATTTACTCAAGAAGTTCATAATAAAGAAATACATTAACGTAGATGCAGGGGAAACATTGATAATATGCATTATTCAGTAACGTGACAGTTGCTATTTTTATGACTCTCTATTCCTGTTATTGTATACACCATACTTGATCTGCCCAATTTTGGTGGCATTATTTGCCATACTAATTATTACTGCAATAAATGACAGAGTTTTATAAAAGGTTGTATTGGCTAAACATGTCATATTTGTAAAAAATAATGAAACCATCCACCGAACTCGGTTAAATTGTAGACTTGTCAAAATGCTTTTAAAATAAAAAACAACTAATAATCACCATTGCGTAACACTGTGTCCCCTGGAAGAAATAGTGTTAGATCCGGCCCTGTTCTACATGGCAGTGCGTTCGAATGTTAGGCTGTATATGGAAAATACTTTAATAAAAATAATGAAGGAGCACTTAAAAGCAAAGGTAGTTATTCAGGCCGCCCATACAATTCCCAAGAATTGCATTTTAGAAGTTGAATATTGGGTGACATACGAAAGCTTAAATATTAAAAATGATATTTGAAATAATTCAAAAAGATAACTGTCGATAATTACTTATTAAAACAGTGACAAAACTATTGTATTGTATCAAACTGTTGGTATTTACTGACTTAAGATGTATCAGGTAAACGATAGTTCGAAAATCAAGCAACAAAATCATGTCTCTTTAAGTATAATCTCCACCTGGTATTGCAAAAATACCACGTATATTTGTTTAAAGTGATATTTCAATAACTAAGTAATTTCCATTTGTATTAAGAAAAAAAATGGCTGTAAAAAGTGACTAGCTTATTAATACCAATGTGAGAAAAATAGTATTATTTGAAAATAACTATGCATAAGTAGCAGATCTTAAATAATCCTTTAAAGTATCGTATTCCACGTAAAATAATGAAAGATATATATATATATAATGTATGGTGAGAAATGATTTCTCATTGGTTGGCGTGCATGTAATGCTGAAACTAATATATAATTAAGTTACATTTAGTTTCTGATGAACTGAACAGTAGACAATACGGAAATGATAATTAGCACAAGTACTTAATTTCATATTATATTTCCATTTATTGAATTTAGTTAGGCGGTTTTATTGGGTTTAGAGCCGTGCGGTAGTTGAAAGAAAATGTGACTAGTTTAGTTTCATTTGTTTAAGATTAATGCAAACTTCAATATGTGTAGAACATGAACAAGTAGGAACCACCTGCAGTCCCAGGACACAGCCTCCTGTCTCGCACGGATGCAGAACTGAGCCGCAGTTCTCTAGCCGGCGTCGACGTCCCTGCGGCTGGCTCCTACAAAGGCGAATGTGAGTGCGAGCATTTTCTCCTCCTGGAGCAAAGTTCTTGCAGCGCTGATAAGACGGCGAGGCGGCTATCTGCAAGCTGTGGCCGAGCAATAGCCTCGCAGCTCATCTCTTCCCTCTACCGACGGCCAAGAATACATTTTGTTGAGTAACCGAAACTTGAAAAGCAAGATAATTACATTCTTCGTCTGACGAAATATACGCTTGAAAAAGAGAAACCTTGTGTGTTGGACCAAAATATTAGACTGTCAAGAAAATAATGAGTTGTATGTATCAACTTTATTTATTTGTTCGGCAACGCACTTGATAGATAGCCTTCGTCCGAAAATGCAAGTCGAGAGTTTGATTTAATTGTTTGTGACAGTTAGGATTAGTAGCAGTGTTTGTTGGTGCGCTTATTGGTGCTTAACAATGGTGCAAACAAGTTCAACAGGAAACTAAAATGTAAAGCTGTAAAGCTGGGAATATTTGTCCAGAACGTATGTATTTCTAAACATTATCTCCTAACTCCTCAGTAGTCACTTCAGCTGAGGTTGGTAGTGCATTACGCTCAGGGGCAAACATCCAGGTTGCAATATCCGTCGTGCTTCACCACTTTGTCATATATTACATTAAACTGTTTGAGGTACGTACAGCCAAACAAATATGTAGTTGTACCAACCGAATATTCGTTTTGGAACAACCGAATAAGAACAACACAATAACTTGTTTTCTTCGACAAACTATTTATTGCTCCCATACAAACAATTCATTTGGTTGCGCCAAACACACTTTGTTTGATTCGAAAAAAAAATTCCTTTTTTAAGTGTGCATGCTGATCACTGTAGAAGGGACGGAGTCGGGGGGTGAGGGAGGGGGGCGGGTTGGGTGCCAGGAGCTAGCAAAGAGGGGACCACAGCGGACATAAAAGAAATCCACACAATTACATGAAACTGTCCTGTGAGCGTTTGAATACTGAAATGAAACATTATCAGAATTGCTTAAAACACCCAACTTATTTGGTTAGTTCAGTATTTTTTTCCAAAAATTATAATGAGAAAGTGCCAAGAATAGCAATAGAGGGTGCTGATTCGTAACAAAACATAGGGTGGCAACCAACCCCTATTATCCTGACGAAGAGTGTGAGATCTCCGTTCTACAAAACACTTTTCATAAATTTATTGCTTTAATCGCAAGCAGTTCCTGATACTTGTAACGGAAATAATTTCAAAAGGCAATTTTTGGGGGCGCACAGCTTCTTCAATAATCACTCTAGAAAAAAATGGTAAATACATATTGGTCTTATTTTTTCGTCGCGGATAACCTGTCGGTGTTATTGTTTGGAATCACGTTGTGTGTGTGTGTGTGTGTGTATACACTAAAGAGCCAAAAAAAAAAACTGGTGTAGGCGTGCGTATGCAAATAACAGAGGTATGGAACCAATCAGAGTAACGTGATGCGGTCGGCAGCGCCTATATAAGACAACAAGCGTCTGGCAAAGTTGCTAGATCGGTTAGTGCTGCTACAATGGCAGGTTATCAAGATTTAAGTGAGTTTGAACGTGGTGTTATAGTCGGCGCACGAGAGATGGGACATAGCATCTCCGAGGTAGCGATAACATTTGGATGTTCGCGTACGACCATTTCACGAGTGTACCGTGAATATCGGGAATCCGGTAAAACATCACATCTTCGACATCGCTGCGGCCGGAAAAATATCGTGAAAGAACGGGACAAACGACGACTGACGAGAATCATTAAACGTGACAGACGTGCAACCCTTTCTCAAATTGGTGCAGATTGGATTTGTGGACTGCCCTGCAGGATTCATGGTGAGAATTGCCTCCTGCATACCTACAGACATTAGTCGAGTCCATGCCACGTCGTCTTGCGGCACTACGGATCGCATGTTGGAAATAAAACCGATATAAACAGAGACGTTCATGATTGTTGACGACGTGTGACTCGGAAGGTTGTGGCGGAGGTGGAAGTGTCAGTGTTAACGACGAGGGAAGCTCTACGTCACGCGGCGTGTACGTAACGTGCGTAGAGGCGAGCGGCAGGAGGACAGTGAGGGGGCAGTGTCTCTGGAGGCGGGCGGAAGTAGGCAGCTAGTTGTGTTGCTGGAGCACACGTGTGCACCACCTTGTGCGAGCTGCCGGAGACGAGAGATGTAACACGTCGTCTGCCCGCACGACTGTCTCTGCAACACCACCACCTCCTTCTCTCACTGCACTTCCGCCTCGCTCTCCCTCTCCCACCTCCCTCTTCTCTCCATGCTTTCCTGAATCCCTGTTCAAGTTCTGCTTCCAGGATATCCCTCCGCCTCGTGCAAACTAAACTTAACCAAGTCCAAAAAAAAAACTCCACCAAAGGACAACGCACCGAATTCGTGTGAACTCAGTTGTAATAATATTAGGCATGAAAACAATTTTTTACTAGGCGCTACCAACGCACGTGTTCCCTCACTTTTTTTTTATGTTTATTATAAATGAAATGTTATCATTAATAAAAAATATATAGGCAAAACTTCAACTTAACGAAAAATAAGATACTTATATGTTAACAGAGTTATAAAACGCTTGTGATACATGGCGTATTTAGGAAATAACTAAGCACATCATACATGGGGTGATTTTTCAAAGGTTTGATTTAAAAACCGCGAACAGACTTAGTAGACCGTTCACGATTAGCTGAGCACTTTTGAGATCAACCTTTGAAAAATGTCACCGCTCCTACCTGCATGTATTTCAACGTCCACAATGACTTGCATCGCCCAGTAATGTTGGTCACGGCGCATGAAAACGAGCTCCACGTGGTAACGTTGAATTAGAAATGTTAGGCTGACGTTTGTAAATATTAACATGATTTGAATAGCGTTCTGTTATTTTAGTGCATACAGGTAAAGAATTAAGCNAGGCTGACGTTTGTAAATATTAACATGATTTGAATAGCGTTCTGTTATTTTAGTGCATACAGGTAAAGAATTAAGAAGCAAAAATTAAAAAAATATAAATATTTACTTCCGTAACGATTTCGCAGTTTCACGCGATCAGCGCAAGAATAAAGTGACCAGGCCCACAGGAATNTAAATATTTACTTCCGTAACGATTTCGCAGTTTCACGCGATCAGCGCAAGAATAAAGTGACCAGGCCCACAGGAATGTTCATTTTTATATGGCGGATGAATACACAATGTGCATACAAGATGTCAAGCAGGGATTTAAAAAGTGCTCAGTTTGCCGTGGACAGCATATAGCTATACTCTGGTCTCGGTTAAGTCTCCTAAGTAGCTGGAGCCGTCTTGCGCGCCCGAGGCCCAGAAGGGAGGGAGCGATAAGGGCGAGACTAGCATGCGCGCCTAGCTCCTCGTCACCCCTACGTGCAAGGCGTGCGTCAGCGTGCTGTAATATGGGAATCACAACTGTAGCAGTAGGATATTATTACACGCGATGTAAACCAATGGATTAAACTACTGGTGCCACTTTGTACTTTTCTCCTTTACCTTAAGAATATTGCGTAGGAAAGCCCTAAAAATTATATTTTTAACCATTTCCGCGAATTTTTTCTTGGAATATATTATTAGGATGTAAGTAAAAATGCTAACGGTGTATATATTTTTGTTTACCTTTCCTGGAAAAAAAGTTGTTTTCCCTTTCCTGGAAAAAANGTAAAAATGCTAACGGTGTATATATTTTTGTTTACCTTTCCTGGAAAAAAAGTTGTTTTCCCTTTCCTGGAAAAAAAGTTGTTAATACGCGTATTTGCGCCAACACTGATTACCCAGACTAATATTTTACTTATGATTCCTCTAAAGNAGGCTGACGTTTGTAAATATTAACATGATTTGAATAGCGTTCTGTTATTTTAGTGCATACAGGTAAAGAATTAAGCAAAAATTAAAAAAAATTTAAATATTTACTTCCGTAACGATTTCGCAGTTTCACGCGATCAGCGCAAGAATAAAGTGACCAGGCCCACAGGAATGTTCATTTTTATATGGCGGATGAATACACAATGTGCATACAAGATGTCAAGCAGGGATTTAAAAAGTGCTCAGTTTGCCGTGGACAGCATATAGCTATACTCTGGTCTCGGTTAAGTCTCCTAAGTAGCTGGAGCCGTCTTGCGCGCCCGAGGCCCAGAAGGGAGGGAGCGATAAGGGCGAGACTAGCATGCGCGCCTAGCTCCTCGTCACCCCTACGTGCAAGGCGTGCGTCCGCGTGCTGTAATATGGGAATCACAACTGTAGCAGTAGGATATTATTACACGCGATGTAAACCAATGGATTAAACTACTGGTGCCACTTTGTACTTTTCTCCTTTACCTTAAGAATATTGCGTAGGAAAGCCCTAAAAATTATATTTTTAACCATTTCCGCGAATTTTTTCTTGGAATATATTATTAGGATGTAAGTAAAAATGCTAACGGTGTATATATTTTTGTTTACCTTTCCTGGAAAAAAAGTTGTTTTCCCTTTCCTGGAAAAAAAGTTGTTAATACGCGTATTTGCGCCAACACTGATTACCCAGACTAATATTTTACTTATGATTCCTCTAAAGGCTCGGTTCTCACACCCCATGTCGAAGTGCTGCTTTATGGTTTATCTCAGTTGTTTAGGGATACTTATGTTGAAACTACAACTCTCAGGCAGCGTACATTTCTCTGTAGAGCAAAAATAAGTTCCCAACTCTCGTCAAGTAATTATCACGTAATTAGTGTGACTTCGTTATTATTTAAACATTATGCCGTTTCATAATTACCAGGTAACGCGTGGATTCAATTCGATGTCTTCATTTGGAGGTATTTGTGAAATGTAAATGTTCTATAATAAGTAATATTTGTTTACATCGTTGAAAAGAAAGTTGGGGCACATTAATTAAAAATTCAACATGGACGATGAGATTGAGCCTTCAAAATACCTTTCTTCTTATTCGAGTTGCAGGGGCCTGGCTGGGGAAAAGGGGTTTACACAATAAAATGCAAAATGTTAGTGAGCAGTAAAAAGCGAGCAGTAGGAATATTTCCAACGCACCGGACTTAACATAGTTCAACAGAATAAGTCGCTACAGCTTACTGCAGTGGAAATATTACGGAAGTCTTAACTTTAACCAATCACAGAGAAGCTTTCATTTGAGGGCCCCGCCTACCTGCATCGTGTTTCTCACTTTTTGGCCGCGTAGCGCGGGAGCTATAAGGGTCACACTGGCACGCGCTACAAGAGCGCCATCGCCCCTACGCGCAGGGCTCTGAACTGGCGTGCAGTGTTCTCGTCGTGCTGCGTGTCCCTATGGCACTTTCAGCGGTGATCCTACCATTTCATTGATGGAAAGTCGGTAGCAAAGTTCAATACAGGCTCCTATCGTAGTTTGGCTAGTGTTCGGCTAATATTATGAGCATATTTCATCGCAAAAGTACTTCAGCGCATAGATGTTGCATTAATACATGGTGGAAATTACTATTTTATACTAGTTTAGGAATATACAAATGACGAAAACTAACTTACATACAGAAATGAGATAATTATCACTGAAATAAGATGTCAAGAGATACTTCAATGCGTGTATAAAATCTAACAAGGGAATGCTTTTGAAATTACCACAAATTGCTGAAAATAAGAAATGAGTGTACGTTTTTGATTTGTGTGCCACCTGAATTTTTTTAAAAAATACGATTTGCGAAGCAGACACCTTAAAATGAAGTAAGACAAAACCTTCCAGTTATCCTTATTAAATTTTCTGCAGATGATTTGGTTTATTTCACTTGCATATTACAAAAACAGTAACATTTTTGAAAAAACAATAAATATAAATAAAAATTTTTTTTAAAAGAAAAAGTAGCCCCGTTTAATATTTACAAGTTGATAAGCATGTGGAACACACACACACACACACATATGTTTATATAGGCTGTTTCAGTAAAAGCGTGCAAAAACCAAACTGGTAATAGGAACCGCACCACGGGACGTTCTGAGGTCGGGAACGTGCGATCCGCAAGGTCATCTGAAGGACACATGGACGTAAACATGTGGGCGACCCACGATGTGTGTGTGGTTTACCAATCGTCCACGAGGTTCGTCCCTACATTGCTCCAGTCCGCGCGTGCATCACAGACGCAACTCGCATGGGATATTCTAACGGGCGCGGCAGAATCTCTCACGCCGTCGTCATGCTTGCGTTGAGGTTGGTGGCCCTTCTCTTTGAGCAGCTCTCGTGAGCNGCGGCAGAATCTCTCACGCCGTCGTCATGCTTGCGTTGAGGTTGGTGGCCCTTCTCTTTGAGCAGCTCTCGTGAGCCACGGGTTGGTACGTCAACACCGGCACGTCAGTGGAGTGGTCCTGCGCAGTACGACTCGTCAGTAGTGTACGCACGCGATGTCAGTAATACACGTAACCAATACGGACACCTGCGTTCGCGTCAGACATGTTTACGTGTTCATATANCGCACGCGATGTCAGTAATACACGTAACCAATACGGACACCTGCGTTCGCGTCAGACATGTTTACGTGTTCATATCTCCTCTCGCTGTCTTCGCAGAGCATGCCTTCTCAATCTCGAAACTCTCCGTGGTGAGGTTACTATTCCCAGTTTCATTCTTGCGCGTGTTTACTGAAACATCCTGTATATAACAGATTGTTGGACGTCTGTGACGGAGAGAGAACAGCGAGGCAAGGCGGGCAGCTTCTCTCCCGCGGCCATTGAATGTCGCAGGCGATAGATAAGACGGCGAGTGAACGACCTAAACAGCGAGCAGGGTCAGTGAGTGACCCTCGACCCCGCCTCGACAACGCAGCTTGGCGCGCGTCACGGCCACGCTCCTGCTCTCAGTAATGTTGCCACGCGCGGGAAATTACATTCCGGCACCGCTCGCTCGAGTAAGGACGCTGGGTTGGCTCCTGCGGATATATGTACACTGAAGAGCCAAAAAAACGGGTACACCTGCCTAATATCGTGTAGGGCCACCGCGAGCACGCAGAAGTGCCGCAAGACGACGGGGCATGGACTCGACTAATGTCTGAAGGTATGCAGGAGGCAATTCACACCATGAATCCTGCAGGGTAGTCCACAAATCCAATCTGCGCCAATTTGAGAAAGGGTTGCACGTCTGTCACGTTTAATGATTCTCGTCCGTCGTCGTTTGTCCCGTTCTTTCACGATCTTTTTCCGGCCGCAGCGATGTCGAAGGTGTGATGTTTTACCGGATTCCCGATATTCACGGTACACTCGCGAAATGGTCGTACGCGAACATCCAAATGTTATCGCTAACTCGGAGATGCTATGTCCCATCTCTCGTGCGCCGACTATAACACCACGTTCAAACTCACTTAAATCTCGATAACCTGCAATTGTAGCAGCAGTATCCGATCTAGCTGCCGGCCGCATCGCGTTACTCTGATTGGTGCCATACCTCAGTTATTTGCATACGCACGCCTATACCAGTTTTTTTGGCTCTTCAGTGTATATCGACCGGCGCAAAAAACATCGATCAGTGGCATGCGCGGAGTAACCATCAGAAATTACAGACAGTGTTTTCAGTTCCGACATGACAACCCTTCGTCCTGCGTACTCTCCCTCCTCGTTCACGTCGGACACCTCTCCTGCGGCGCTTCCACACCTATGAGGACTCTGCAGCTGTGCGTTCAAGGTCAAGAAGCGAGGGAGCGATACGGGCGACACTAACACGCACCTCTAGCGCCTCATCGCCCCTACGCGCAAGGCAAGCAGTGTTTCCGTCGTGATGCTGTACTGCGCGAATTTGATCTGTAACAGTCGCAATTTATTACACGTTATGAAAGCTCATACATTAAACTACGTTTGTATAATCTTACTTTTTTCTCTTGCCACTGAGGGAAATGCATAGACCTTCTTTTAAAATAATAATATTTAATAATTTTCACGATTTTTTTTCTTCATAAATACGCTTGAAATAATGATAATAAAAATATAGGGACATAGAAAATAGTTTTTATCTTTTTCTGGCAAAAAGTAGTATTTCCACAACTTTATTTACCGAGATACGCGTATTCACGCATACAACGATTTCACAGAGCATGGTTCAGTACCTAATCCTCTTACGCTTGGTTCACAATTACCACATGTTCACTAGAGTGCGCCCTTGGTGGTGCACAATACATCAACGTGCCATCACCATTTGTTAATGCAACTCACCGGGACTCACACATAGCACACGACTCTTTGCACGTTTGAAGTACAGTGAGCTAGAGATGGCCAAATTCTCCTTTCAATTCGATTACCGTGAATCGAATTGAATCGAAACGATCTGATTCCGATACCGATTATAATTGGGTAATTTGAATCGATTTATCCGATTGAATGCATCGAGTAAATCTGAAATATTTTCTAAGTCGGTGTTCGAGCTAGCAATTTTTAGTAAAAAAAAAATTTGTTAAATTTTTAAAATCTGTTGGCGAAATTGATAACGCATTTTTATAATTAGCATTATTATTGAATTTCGTTAACTTTGATGCTTATGACCCCTTAACGCAATCAAATTCTTCCTTAAATTAGTTAAAATTGTTATTGAATTCAATTCATTGAATGCTATATGATGTAATAGAATCGTCATAATTGCGACCATTTTCTCGTTCAATTTATTGAATGTCTCGTTCTCCTTCAAGATTTTAGTTTCGAGTGTGTAAAACGGGCTGTCGTGGGCTCAGGAGCGGGTAACAGGTAGTGAGAACTTGCGGTGGCAGGTTTCAGAAAGTTTGGTTCAGTGGAATTTAGATGATAGGTGCGCCAGCTCGGTTGAGCAGTGAGACTCCGTTCTAGGGGCAGGTTTTTAAGGCCCGAAGGCCAACACACCCTCCATCCTCCCGCACTGCAACTGTACTCTGATGAGTAAAGCAGTGCACGGCACTTTCTCCTCTTCGTCTCTTCGGTCCATTCACTTTTATTTCTTGCCGTAACTCGCTATTCTACCGGTTTCCTCTTTAAAAACCTGTCCTCCTCACCAATCTAGAATACTCCGACTTTTACTCATTAAAGCCTTCACCAGAGTACCCCTTCATGGGTCATCAGAAATTCGCCGATTCCATTTATCGAAATCTTCTAATCTCCTTCCAATATTTGTGGCGAATTCATTCCACATCCTGTGCAGTTGTTTGTTTTCCATAATTGATCCAACTTACAAGTGAATGCCCAACTCTTCAACTTGTTCTTGAAAACTCTCGCTCAAGTCTTCAGTTTTCAGACAGTTCGACAGTACGCGTTGAGCGGTATCATCCACATCGCAGACCTCACAGAGCGGGGAGACCACGAGCCGCAGGCTGTGAAGTTTGGCCTTCTCTAGGGGCAGACCGTTCCTGTACTCACCCCGCGCCGACGAAGGCGTGTTGTAGAAGAATCAATCCTGTATGCCTGCCTATTGAGGATGTAGGCCCCCTCATACACCGCTAATTCCCGGGTGAGATTGTTACGGCCATGTCACACGCCAATAGAACTTACGTGCCCAACAATCACGTCACTTCGGGCGTGCAGTAGTTGAGTGGGCACAGGACCCAAAATTACATGACCGTGAAGCAACCGGCAGTGAAATAAAATACCATTTGAAGAGCAGGTTCTTTTACTCACTGAAGTAACCCTCCTGGGAGGCACTTACAAATTGCCCAACAGCTATGGCGCGTTGGCAACCAACCTATGCGGTACAAAAATGGCGCGCGGCCGATAAAACTAATTACGAGGTTTATACGATCCCGACGTTTCTGAGCTGGCGGGACGTGGGAGTGGTGCTGCTTCTGGGCGAACAAAGATTAATTAAGTTTCCATTATTATGATGATTATTGTAACTAAGTGATAGATACAGCCAATGATGAAGGCCCAGAGGCACGCGACGAGTGACCAACCCCGGCAAGCGCTGGAAACCAACTGAAGAAGATGGTGGATGAACGCCAAGAACCCAGCCCAAACACGCGCGAGACACTCAAGAAAATACAAAACACTAATAACAAAAGGAACAATTACACTTACATATCAATATCATAACCCTTAATTACACAACGTATGAACACTTACTAATTGATTTAAATAGACGAATTACAGGAAAAAGAAAATGCATTGGCATTACGTTTATTGTGCAACGTATTTTGGAAATGTATCGGAACTCTCTCTCGCTCTCAGCCCATTACTTGATCCATAGTAGAAGGATTGTGGGGGAATTGGCACATCGGGACCTGGGACCGGAGCGTCGGAGCTGTTCGTGCTCTGTCATTCCGGTCGACCGGCGGCCATCTTATAACCAGGTGACCTTGACATGACCTTTGCCCTGGTGATCTTTGGCCTTGAAAACCCAAAATATCCCAAAAATAACTAAACAAATTTCAATTTTTTTTTTTATATTTTTAAATTTTTTCGGAATTTTTTAGATTTGTTGGAATTTTTGTAATATTTTGAGTTTTCGAGGTCAAAGGTCAGGCGTAGGTCAGGTCAAGGCCACCCGAATCCAAGATAGAAGCCGGCTCATCGGAATGACAGAGCACGAACAGCTCCAACGCTCCGGTCCCAGGTCCCGATGTGCCAAAGTCCCCATAATCCCTCTACTATCCATTCAGTTTGAAACATAACTAACTATGAGTAAACCCCCTCAAATTTGTATACTGTAGGGTGGCATTAGGTGGCTCGAGCTGAGTGAGTCCACTTCCTCCCCAGGAAGGGTGTGGATAGCCATGCCTGAATGGCTATAAAATTAATTAAAACTTATTTTTTCAGACTCTTAATAGGAATGGCAAGTGGTTGCACACTCGTAGCTTGGTGCCACACAAACGCCGCCCGCACACCCACACACACTGGGACATAACACGTGTAGAGGAGGCGTACGAAGGGGGGTTGATGGATATCTGGAGCCGTTGTGGCCCCTCACTGCATTCTGTTTCCTGGTGGCCATTTTACTGGGGGGCAAAGGGGTTTATTTCGCGACAGTGGTCAGCCCGAATTATTATGCCCTCAAAAGTGGCCTCTTGAGGACATTTACATGGGACGGTCACCTGACTCCGGCAGTACCTCGGACGTCGTGCATATAGGGTGCACCCCTCGCACACAGCGCCGAGTTAGGAGTTGTGGAGGTGTAACCGCTGACTCCCCCAGTAGAGGGCACGTCATAGCTGCACAGGTGTAGCGGGATGAACGGGCTAAGAGAAAGGGACGTGACACGTGGCTCATGTTCTATATTTTCTTGAAACGCTGGTCATCTGCACATTGTGCGCTCGGTGTAGAGACATTCGTTAAACACAGTGAATATGTGGTAGCGACACAGCACATATTTCGTCGTCACTTCTAGGTCGGGATACACTGTAAGGTACCTGATCTGCATACCATAAAGACGTAGGGGGACAGGTTTCGGACCACAGCATCTGCGATGGATATGAAACGCATAGGGAGCGTGAAAAACCATGCGAACATGGGAGAATATTGAACATGCGCGAATCGCAATGGTTTGAAGTCCCAAACGTTCGACGTGGAGGCATGCAACCGTACTGAACCTGTAAAACAGTTTGTTACGGTGGATTTTGCATTCCAACCTTAATTTTCACCCATAAAAAAATCCAGTTGGTGCAGGAATTGTCTGAGAGAGACTTCGTTGCACACAAATCGTTCTATGAAACAGTGCTTGGCGTAGTGAACAAGCAATCTCATTTCATCCATCACGCCATCATGTACGATGAAGCACATTTCGAGTTGTCTGGTTGTGCAAACAGGCAAACATGAGATACTGGAGTGATGGAAATCCACAACTGCATGCCAAACATCTTCACAGGCAGAAAGTGATGGTTTGGTGCGGAATTTAAGCCTTTGGAATCACAGGTCACCAATTATTTGAGGATGGAGATAGCCGTTCAGTTACTGTGAACTCGGAGCGATATGTGCGTATGTTGAATGAATTTGCGATCCCCGATTTACGTAGCCTTGACATTGACAGTTTACTTTCAACAGGACGGGACCACAGCGCATACCGCTCGTCACTCCATCAACACTTTACGGACAATGTTTCAACATCGCATACTGTCTAGATTTGGCGACATTCCTCGGCTGGCCAGATCATTAGACTTGTCTGCATGTGACTTCTTCCTGTGGGGATTCCTCAAGAGTAAAGTGTTTGCAACACGTCCAGCTGACATCAATTCTCTAAAGTAGCGAATTGTGGACAAAGTTACTGCCATACCAACTGCAGCACTTGTGCATGTTATGGACAATTGTTAATCCCGTCTACGCGAGTGTTTCAGACTTGATGGGCGACATCTCGCAGGCTTATCTTCAAGAAATAAACAGTGTGTGGTGCTATGACGTTGCAACCAACAGACTTACACTGTGAATGTGTATTCATTTGTCACTGTTGGTGAGGTAACGTGGGTTATTAAAATGACGTCCCAGTAACTACACTGTTTTATATCATAAACTGGCCAGCTTATACACATTTTACAATGACAGAACTTCGTTGCCCAACACTGTATTTTCAAACTACCTGGGCCCCTACTAAATGAATGGAAAATTTTTTAAAAAATAAAGAAATAGCCACACAACTGTGATTTAGCGCAAAAATCTGCAATCTTCTGTTTCCCGGAAAGTGAGCAATAGCAAGCGCGAAGAGCCACACCCATGTACCTGGGGAAACCAAATAATATCCACTGTTCAGATTAAACTCAGCTAAACATAGACGGAATGAGAACTGCAAAGTGCAAAGCAAACAGGAAATAAGAGTAAGGTAGAAAGAAGCTGTTAATATTACCTACACAAGATTGCAAACTGGTTGTGAAAATACGCGAACACAAACAAATTGATAATCGAGCGTGAAAATCGAAATAGATTAATGGATTCAGACGACGCATCTAAACGTCTGCATCGGTTCGATTATTAGCAACAATCGATACAGCTGAATCGATTCAGCTACTAATCGAATCAGAATCGGCCATCCCTTCAGTGAGCGCTATTCGTTTTTCACTCGCGTATCGTCCGTCCTTACGTCTCGGCCGTATGTGTGTTGCCTGTCTGTCAGTCTACTCGCATTCTGTTTAACATTTCTGAATGGATTTCTCGGAAATTGTTCACCCGAGAGTGCCCCGACAAGGCAACATTTCCTGTTAATTTACTCGTGCTGTTTCATCACTTGTCTTAACAAATCGTTTACAGCTTATTGTTGCAATGTTTCCAGCAAACATAGGGTGGTAACCCCTATTTACTTAACGAAGAAGAATAACGTTACCAATCACATTTTCACAGATGTGAGATCTCCGTTACAAAAATAGCCATTACACTTAATGTCAAGTAATTTCTGAAAAAAAATGAAAAAATTTCAAAACTCGATTTCTGGGGGCACAAAGTTCCCTTAATATCTTTAAATTTAGGAAAGGAAAAGGGAAACATATAATTTTGTCTTAAATTTTCGAAAAGGAATAACCTGCCGGAGTTTGTAGGTGTTGTACAAAAACACTCTGTATTTAAACACACACACATATACAGTACACAGGGTGTTACTCGATGCAACCGCCAAACTTCAGCAAGCGATTCCTGGTCAAAAAATTGTAGAAAAAAAATTATAGCCTACGACCTATAGCCTAAGTCTATTCCAGAAGAATGTAACCACCCTTATGTGAGTAGCCTAAGCAGATGCTAATTGCTATAGTCTATTCAAGGTAAAGTGAACACTTTTGAAAGGCCTCTCTTTTGTACTAATAGTCGGCAAATATATTTTATTGTAGTCTTAGATGTTAACTGCAGAGTGCGGTGGAATATACTCACTGTGTTTATAACTTATATGTCAATATTTATTTAAAAAGGTGGCTGTACTATAAAAACAGCGGAAAAGAAAAAGTAACTAGGGTCTCAAAAGTGCTCACTTTGCCGTGGACAGCCTATAGTTACACAGTCAGAATGAAATATAGATCTGCGAGCTTCTGGAAAATGCACTACTGAACGACGAAGTTCAAAGCATACAAAAGTGGGTGCCGATATAAAGCCCCTTCCGCAAGGGAGGAGGGAGGTTGCAACCCGACGTGTGCATTGAAAAATGTAATTCTTCGGCATTTTTGGGTTGTTGCATTCGAATCAACACGCTACAGTACATCATAAACAAAATATCGTCTTTTGTTTTTACCCTACACGAACATCGAACCACAAAGTTCTTCGAGTCTTAAATTATACGAAGGGTAGCAGGACTGCAGAGAAGCTAACCGAGTGAGTTGATTTGCATGCAGACTAAAATAATGGAATTTCTGCGAGGAAAATGATTACCACAGGCCCGATAATAACATATTTCCAGTAACGTAAATGCATATTATCATTGGTCATATCGCAATAATTACAAAAGACGGCGAACACAATCTTAAATAGAGTTTACGCATACAAGGAAGGATACGGACTAAAATACCTACATTGTTGTAGAAAAAGTCTACAGAAATCTATTTAATTCAAAACTAAATATTTCCCAGTAACAACATACGTTGGTCTCCTGACGTTAGCCAACAAGAATTTAACAACAAAAATGGTCTATTACGAAATTTGTTTGAGATAAATAAGCAATATACAGAGAATAACACAATCAGATAAAAAAACTCCAGAACATATCTCAAATGAATTCAAAATTTTATTGGTAGCTTGTTAATTCTTATTATGTATTATGTTAATGCTGGGTCAATGCACCAACTTTCCACTTCTCAAAAAGGGAATTTTTTTAAATTGAAAACAATGTTCTTTTCTAATATTTCATAAAATATTAAGGCCTTCTAAATGCGACAACTTTCTTCTTGAAACTGGTTCTGTTACAAAGTTGTTAGAAACCCAAAAGTGGGTAATAAGTTTTCAGTTCTAAGTAAGGCCGACATTTGGTAAGAAGTAGTATGCCGACAATGAATAATATAATTTCCTTAATGTAAATAATATATAACGCTGTTTGTGTTTCTAGCACACACGTTACTTTAATTTAAAATATACTTTGTTGGTTATGCGCTGGTGAGACCCCAGGCCGTCGAGATCTACGGCGAACTCCAATCGAGACCACATTAAATTAATATAGTAAATCTTATATTTAAAAACAATGCATTTTTATATTAGAATGGAAGCTTTCTTTTTTCCTTCAAATTAAAAATACCTAAAAAAATAAATTTTATTAGTTCTTCAATTTTCATTTTTTTTTTCTGGCTGCTACGGGTTCCCCCGAGGCCCAAGCTCACAGATACTGTCGTGGATTCCCCATCCCCTCGCGCCCTGGTGGGACCGGCCGGCACGTATCTTCCTCCGGCGACGTGCTTGAGAGGTTGTGCTCTCATGACCTCTTGGACCGGGTGTACCCCACCTCCGCACGATGCACTGTCGTACGTCACGGAAGACATTGGTGACGCGAGGAGGGTGAGACGTGTCCCCTCGAACAGCGAAGTATGTTCTAGAACCGCCGACTTGGCACTGGCGATGTCGGGTTGGCTTGAGAGGGGAACGGAGGCGAGGTGCGGTAAGCGCCTACTTATAAGCATGCGTGGCTGATGTTCGACAGACAATTCCCCCGGCGTGCGGAGGTAAGCACAGCCCTCTCTTCTTGGGCATTAGCCCCCCACATGCTTGTTTGTACCACAGTGAGCACTTTGGGTCACTGTAAGAATTTGCCACTTCGTCACTTTGCAAGAAGACTAACCGGGAAATTTCGCGATGGCCGCAGACACGTCTCGGCAATTAATACAATTAGTTTTGGGTTTGTCAACTGGGTGGATGAACTTGATTGTAGAAGCAAGGAAAAGTCATTAAAATATCAATTTTGTTCCGTATTTATGATCCCTTGGAGGGAATTATGGTTTCGACTTGCATAAGGCGTTTGCATGAAATGTTATCGTGTGCTCTCTGGGCTTCGCGACGGCTTAGCAATTCAGTTGCGCTGAAAATGCAATTCGGTCTAGACGCGCCAACACACACAGGGATTACATTTTATATAACATAAAATCTGCGAGGGAACAAAAATGTAATTTAAGTTTTGTACACGGATGAACTATTGTACAAACAAATTATACTTTTATAACATTTAGAAATATTTTGTACAAACAGCTTAATTTGTACTAAAATCATGTATTGCAAACGCACTGAAACCCAGTTTACGCACAAGGTAGAGAGGCATCTTAAAAATTTCCGG